>JAJPUD010034023.1:0-11058 GCA_023553655.1 Myrmecobius fasciatus
TCTTTCTCTATTTTATGCAAGTAAGCATATAGAGACATAAAATTACCCATTATAACCATTTTGGCTGTATTTCACAAATTTTGTTATGTTGTCTCATTATTGTCATTCTCCTGGATGAACTTATTGATTGTGTTAATGATTTGTTGTTTCACCCCTTCATTCTTTAGGATTAGATTATTTAATTTCTAATTAACTTTTGGTCTATTTTCTCCTGGCCTTATGTTGCATATGATTTTTATTGTATCATGATCTGAAAAACATGCATGTATTATTTCTGCCTTTCTGTATTGGATTCTGAGGTTTTTATGGCCTAACACATGGTCAATTTTTGTATAAGTCCCATGAACTGCTGATAAAAAAAGGAAACTCCTTTCTGCCTCCATTCATTTTTTTCCCAAAGGTCTATTATACCTAACTTTTCTAACATTTTGCTTACCTCGTTAACATCTTTCTTACTTATTTTATGGCATGATTTATATTGTTCTAAGAGACCAAAGTTAAGATCCCCCCCTTGTATAGTTTTGTTGTCTATTTCTTCTTGCATCTCTCTTAACTTCTCCTGTAGGAATTTAGAGGCTATACCACTTAGTACATATATGTTTAGTATTGATATTGCTTCATTATGTATGATAGCCTTTAGTAAGGTATAATTTCCTTCCTTATCTCTTTTAATTAGATCCATCTTTGGTTTTACTTGATCTGAGATGAGGATTGCTACCCCTTCTTCTTCTTTGTTTGTTTGTTTGTTTGTTTGTTTTTGTTTACCTGAAGAATAGATTCTGCTCCAGCCCTTTACCTTTACTGTATATGTATTATTATGCTTTAGATGTATTTCTTGTAAACAACATATTGTAGGATTATGTTTTGTAATCCTGTCTGCTCTCTGCTTCCATTTTATGGGAGAGTTAAAATTCTGTATTTTCTGCCATCCTATTTACACAAAGTTATGTTTTTCTCTTTCCTTTCCCCTTTCTCCCTCCCCTTCTGCCCAGTATTTTGATGACCACCTGCCTCAAACAGTCCTCCCCCTTTAAAGACCCTCCCTCTTTTTATACCTTTCTTCTAATTCTTCTGTTTTCCCTTCTATTATTCTTTCCCTTTCTATTCCTCCTTTTCCTCCCATTTCCCTGTAAGGTGGGTTTCTCTGGCAACAAGTTATGTCTGGTATTCTTTTTTAGAGTCAAATCTGATGAGAATAAGATTCACACAATTCTCATCCCCCTCCCTTCTTTCCCTCAATTATATTAGATTTTTTTTGCCTCTTCATGAGATCTTACCTCATTTTTCCACTTTTTCACCAGGATAATCACTTTTCCATCTCTAGTTTCTTTTTCATATTATCATAGTAAAATCAAATTATACCCCCATTCTCTAAGCATACCCATAATAGATATATAGTTCTCAAGAGTTCTTTCCTTTTTACCTTGTAATGCTTCTCTCTTTTTTTTTATTAAAGCTTTTTATTTGTATAACATATGCATGGGTAGTTCCCCAGCACCAATCCCCACAAAGCCCTCCATCACAAATTCCACCCCCAATCCCCTCCCCTCCCCTAGATGGCAGGAAGTCCACCACATGTTAATAATGTTGAAATGCTTGAGAAGTTATGCAAGAAAAATCCTATCTACAAGAAAAAAAAAAGAATCAGAGAAAGGCAACACAATGCAAGCAGATGTCAATATAGATCATGAAAATGCTACGCTGTGGTCCACATCTCACATCCCTCTCTCTGGGTACACATGGCTCCCCTCAGTGAACAATTGGAACTGAATTGAGACAATTCTTTGTTGCAGAGAGCCATGTCCATCAGAATTGATCATCTTGTAATACTGTTGTTGCTGTGTATGATGATCTGGTTCTGCTCGTCTCACTCAGAATCATTTCATGCAAGTCCCCCCCAGGCCTCTCTGAAATCGTCCCGCCGGTCGTCTCCCACAGAGCAACAATATTCCATAACATCCATACACCACAATCCATTCAGCCACTCTCCAATTGATGGGCATCCCCTCAGCTTCCAGTCTCTAGCCACCACAAAAAGGGCTACCACAAACACTCCTGCACATGTGGGTCCCCTTCCCTCCTCTAACATCTCTTTGGGATACAGACCCAGCAGAAGCACTACTGGGTCAAAGGGCATGCACAGCCCGACAACTCTTCGAGCATAGCTCCAAACTGCTCTCCAGAATGGCCGGATCCGTCCACAGTTCCACCAACAGTGCATCAGTGTCCCAGCCCTCCCACATCCCCTCCAACACCCATTGCCATCCTTTCCCGTCACTTCAGCCAATCTGACAGGTGTGCAGTGGCACCCCAGAGCCGTCCCAATCAGCACCTCTCCGATCAACAGCGATCCGGAGCAACCCCCCACATGACCAGAGATGGCCCCAATCTCATCATCCGAAAACCATCTGTTCACATCCCCTGACCACCCATCCATTGAAGAGTGGCTTGAATTCCCATACACATGAGACAATTCTCTACACATTCCAGAAATGAGGCCCCCATCAGAGCCATTAAATGTAAAGATGACCTCCAAACCTGACGCCTCCCTCCCAATCCTCTCTGCATCCGTTTTGTCTGTACAGAAACCCCTCAACTCAACATAATCAAAATTATCCATCTGGTGTTCAACTAGGAGCTCCAGGTCTTCCCTGGACACAAATCCACTCCATCTCCACAGGTCTGAGAGATAAACCACACTACGTTCCTCTAAACTGATTACAAAGTCCCTCTTCATATCTAGATCATGAACCCATCCAGATCCCATCTTAATATGTGGTGCTAGGTATGGGTCAAGCCCCGATCTCCTCCACACTAGCCTCCAACCCTCCCCGCAGTTCCCGCCAAACAGAGAGCATTCATCCCAAAAACTGGGGTCCCCGGGTCCACCGAACACCAGATTGCCAAGGTCAAAGCCTAGGTTGTCCTGACATCCCACCCCGCGCCACCGATCGACCACTCCACCCCCCAGCCAGCACCAAACAGCCTCGATGACTGCTGCTTTAAAATATAGTTTTAGATCTGGTACAGCAAGGCCACTTTCATCTGCCTTTTTTTCATTAATCCCCTTGATCTTTTGTTCTTCCAAATGAACTGTGCTGCTATTTTTTCTAGCTCTGTAAAATAATTTCTTGGGAGTTTGATTGGTATGGCACTAAATAAATAGATTAGTTTGGGTAGTATTGTCATTTTTATTATGTTCGCTCTGCCTACCCATGAGCACTTAATATTTTTGCAATTGATTAGGTCTGATTTTATTTGTGTGGAAAATGCTTTGTAATTTAGTTCATATAGTTTCTGACTTTTCCTTGGCAGATAGATTCCCAAATATTTTATCCTATCATCTGTTATTTGGAATGGAATTTCTTTTTGTATCTCTTGCTGCTGAACATTGTTGGTAATATATAAAAATGCTGATGATTTATGTAGATTAATTTTGAATCCTGGCACTTTGCTAAAGTTGTGAATTGTTTCTAGTAGTTTTTTAATTGAGTCTCTAGGGTTCTCTAAGTATACCATCATGTCATCTGCAAAGAGTGATAATTTGGTTTCTTCATTACCTACTCTGATTCCTTTTATCTCTTTTTCTTCTCTTATTGCTAAAGCTCACATTTCAAATACAATATTAAATAGTAATGATGACAGTGGGCAGCCTTGTTTCACTCCTTATCTTATTGGGAATGGTTCTACTTTGTCTCCATTACATATGATGCTTGCTGATGGTTTTAAATAGATGCTACTGATCATTTTAAGGAAAAGCCCATTTATTCCTATACTCTCTAGTGTTTTTAATAGGAAAGGGTGTTGGATTTTATCAAAGGCTTTTTCTGCATCTATTGAGATAATCATATGGTTTTTGTTAGTTTGGTTATTAATATAATTAATTATGCTGATAGTTTTCCTAATATTGAACCAGCCCTGCATCCCTGGTATAAATCCTACTTGGTCATAGTGTACTATCCTGGGGATGACTTTCTGTAATCTCATTGCTAATATCTTATTTAAAATTTTTGCATCAATATTCATTAGGGAAATTGGTCTATAGTTTTCTTTCTCTGTTTTCACCCTACCTGGTTTAGCTATCAGCACCATATCAGTCTCATAGAAGCATTCTGGCAGTATACCTTCTGTCCCTATTTTCTCAAATAGTTTGTGTAGTATTGGAATTAATTGTTCTTTGAATGTTTGGTAGAATTCACATGTAAATCCACCTGATGCTGGAGATTTTTTCTTAGGGAGTTGGTTAATAGCTTGTTCTATTTCTTTTTCTGATATGGGGCTATTTAAATAATTTATATCATCTTCTGTTAACCTGGGCAATCTATATTTTTGTAGATATTCCTTTATTTCATTTAATTATCAAACTTACTGGCATAAAGTTGGGCAAAGTAACTCCTAATTATTGCTCTAATTTCCTCTTCACTGGAGGAAAGTTCTCCCTTATCATTCTTGAGGCTAACAATTTGATTTTCCTCTTTCCTTTTTCTTATCAAATTAACTAAAGGCTTATCTATTTTATTAGTTTTTTCGTAGAACCAACTCTTAGTTTTATTTAACTCAATAGTTTTCTTATTTTCAATTTCATTAATTTCTCCTTTTACTTTTAGAATTTCCAATTTGGTATTTAATTGAGGGTTTTTAATTTGTTCTTCTTCTAGTTTTTTTTTTAATAATAAGCCCAATTTGTTAATCTTTTCTTTCTCTATTTTATGCAAGGAAGCATCTAGAGATATAAAATTGCGCTTTATAACTGCTTTGGTTGTATCCCACAAATTTCCGTATCTTGTCTGATTATTATCATTCTCCTGGATGAAATTATGGATTGTGTGTATGATTTGGTCTTACTCCCATTCATTCTTCAGGATTAGATTATTTAATTTCTAATTAATTTTTGTTCTATTTTCTCCTGGCCTTATATTGCATGTAATTTTTATTGCATCATGATCTGAAAAGGATGCATTTACTATTTCTGCCTTTCTGCATTTGATTTTGAGGTTTTTATGCCCTAACACATGGTCAATATTTGTATAGGTTCCATGGACTGCTGAGAAAAAAGTAAACTCTTTACTGTCTCCATTCAACTTTCTCCATAGATCTATCATACCTAACTTTTCTAACAATTGGTTTATCTCCCTAGTTTCCTTCTTGTTTATTTTGTAGTTTGATTTATCTAATTCTGAGAGAGCAAGGTTGAGATCCCCCACTAGTATCGTTTGGCTGTCTATTTCTTCTTGCATCTCTCTTAATTTCTCCCCTAGGAATTTATGTGCTATTGCACTTGGTGCATATATATTTAGTATAGATATTGCTCCATTATCTATGGTACCCTTTAATAAAATATAGTTTCCTTCCTTATCTCTTTTGATTAGATCTATCTTGGCTTTTACTTGATCTGAGATAAGGACTGCTACCCCTGCTTTTTTTTTGTTCACCTGAAGCATAATAGGTTCTGCTCCAGCCTTTTACCTTCATCATATATGTGTCACTATGTTTTAGATGTGTTTCTTGTAGACGACATATTGTGGGATTCTGGTTTTTAATCCAGTCTGATATCCGCTTCCCCTTTATGGAGAGTTCATCCCATTCACATTCACAGTTAGAATAACTAATTCTTTATTTCCTGCCATCTTATTTACCCAAGTTATGTTTTCCCCTTTCCTTTCCCCTTTCTCCCTTCTCCCCTCCTCAGTACTTTGCTTTTGATGACCCCCTCCCCCAAAGAATACTCCACCCTTTAGATCCCCTCCCCCTATTTTTACTCCTTTCCCCTGATTCTTCTATTTTCCCTTCTATTAGTTTGTCCCTTATTTTTCCTCCTTTCCCTCCCACTTCCCTCTAGCAACAGACAAGTTTCTATGTGAAATCAAATGTCTGATATACACTTTTAGAGCCTAACCCGATGAGAGTAAGATTTACACAATGCTCATCTCCCTCCCCTCTTTCTCTCAATTATATTAGGTTTTCTTTGCCTCTTCAAGTGATTTTACCTTGTTTTTACCTACTTTTTTTTTAGATCTTATTTTACCACTTTTCCCTCTTTTCCCCAGTATGACAACCTTTTCCCCTCTAGTTCTCTTTTTCACATTTTCAAAGTAATATGTAGTTAATTATACCCCAAAACTTTAAGTATCCCCCTAGTAAAAATAAAGTTCTCAAGAGTCCTTTCCTTTTTACCTTTTTATGCATCTCTTGAGTTCTATGTTTGGGTGTTAAATTTTTTTGTTCAGATCCGGTCTTTTCATTAGAAATAAGTGAAATTCACCTATATCATTGAATGACCATCTTCTTCCCTGGAGGATGCTCATTCTAGCTGGATAGGTTATTCTTGGCTTCAATCCAAGTTCCTTTGCCTTTTCAGAATATCTGGTTCCAGGCCCTTCGATCCTTCAATGTGAACGCTGACAGCTCGTGTGTGATTCTAAATATTGATTCTCGGTATTTGAATTGTTTCTTTCTAGCTGCTAGCAGAATCTGTTCCTTGGTGCTATAGTCCTGAAATTTAGCCATGATATTCCTTGGGGTCTTAATTTTGGGGTCTCTTTCAGGAGGTGACCGGTGAATTCTTTCAATGGTGATTTTGCCCTTTGATTCTACAATCTCAGGGCAGTTTTCTTTCAGGATTTCCTGGAAGATAGTGTCTAAGTTCTTTTTTTTCATTATGGCTTTCAGGAAGTCCAATATCCTTAGATTGTCTCTCCTTGATCTTTTTCTGATATCAGTTGTTTTTCCTAGGAGATATTTCATATGTTCTCCTATTTTTTCATTTCTTTTTTGTTTTTGCTTGACTGATTCTTGAAGTCTTACTGATTCATTCACTTCCATTTCTTCAATTCTAATTTTTAGTGTATTCTTTTCTTGTTACCTTTTTAGCTTCTTTTGAAATTGGCCAATTTGCTCATTGCAATCTTTTTTCCATTTCACTAATTTTGTTTTTCAGTGAATTGGTATCATTTTTTCATATCTCTTTTGTAGGGCTTTACACCCTTCTTTTAATGATCTCATTTCATTTCCCCATTTTTCTTCTAACTCTCTTTTGAGATTCTTTAAGCAATCTTACAGGAAATCCTTTAGGGACCTTAGGACCTGAGGTCTGTTCTTCTTTCTCTCCATAAAAGATGTCTATGATGAGAGTTCTTTTTTATTATTATTCATTTTTTAAAATCTTGAGGTCTGTGGGACACTGATGCATTGTTGGTGGAGCTGTGAATGGATCCAACCCTTCTGGAGAGCAATTTGGAGCTATGCCCAAAAAGTTATCAAACTATGCATACCCTTTGACCCAGCAGTGTTTCTATTTGGCTTATATCCCAAAGAAATCAAAAAGGAAGGAAAGGGCCCCACATGTGCAAGAATGTTTGTGGCAGCTCTTTTTGTAGTGGCTAGAAACTGGAAACTGAATGGATCAATTGGAGAGTGGCTGAATAATTTATGGTGTATGAATGTTATGGAATATTATTGCTGTGTGAGAAACAACCAGCAGGACGATTTCTGAGAGGCCTGGAGAGACTTGCATGAACTGATGCTCAGTGAAATGAGCAGAACCAGGAGATCATTATACACGGCAACAACAATACTATCTGAGGATCAGTTCTAAGGGACATGACTCTCTTCAACAATGAAATGCTTCAAACCAATTCCAATTGTTATGTGAAGAAAGCCATATACACTCAGAGAGAGGGATGTGAAGTGTGGACCACAACATAACATTTTCATGTTCTCTATTGAGGTTTGCTTGCATTGTATTTCCTTTATCGGATTATTATTTCTTGTAGATACGATTTCTTCTGCACAAAAAAATGATGTGTGGCAATAACTATACATACATTCAATTTCTTAAGTATTCTAACATAATTATCATGTAGTGGATATCCGGCCATCTAGGGGAGGGGTGGGGAGTAGGGGGGAAAAATTTGTAACCGAACGCTTTGTAAGGGTTAATGTTTAGGAATTACCCATAAATATGTTTTGCAACTAAAAAGTATTAATACATTAAAAAAAAAAAGCTTGAGGTCTGTTCAAACAAAGGAGGGACAGCTGCTTTTATTTGGCCTGGGGCAATTCTGTTTATTGATTTCTGGGCAATAGAGTCCAGGTCTGGTATTCCCAACAGTTTGCAATCTACCTTTTACAAAAGGCAGCTATGCCAAATCATCTGCTTGCAGGCAAGGCAGAGTAACCTAAGAGGCTTACAGAAACAGGTGCTTAGAAACTGCCACACTCTGAGTCCTGGCCCAGCTTCCTGTCATGTCTGTGCTCGGCCAACTGTCCCTCTGCCCAACTGAAACACATCTGTTCTGATGTTCTTCCAAGATATCTTCTTCTGGGAATGTGTTGTACTCCTAATATTTGAGGGTGCTTTGACTCTAAAACCAGTTTAGAGGATTAATCTGCTGTTGGTTTGAGAGAAAGATTAGAGGAAATCACAGAGAGAAGTGTCTGCACTCTGTCATCTTGGCTCCACTCCTCTGAAATCCCTAATGACATTTTAATGATATTTTTTAGTTGAGCTGATGAAGATGAGCATATATCATTATCTGTTTATTCAACTACAAAAAGAAGTTATTTTGCTCAGTCATGGAATATTCTGCAAAATATTATAATATAAAGGCAAAATAGTAGTAAGCTAATTTGGAACTGGACAGTTTTTATCTGAATTTACTCTGGGAAATAGAATGTAAAGAAGACAACAATGGCAATAATTAAGAAATACACATTCTCATGAAGTTAGATTCATTTTGCTTCAATGCACCTTGCAAAAATCGAAATCCTTTTGTATCAGTGACAAAATTTTTAGAGTAATGGTGAGACTTACTGATCTTTCCTTCTGTCTCGAACATGAAATTTCTATTTAAATTTAGATTAAAAAAATCTCTGTACCTCAATTCTCAACTATAAGTGAGAGAAATAAGACCAAACATATAAAAGGGAAAATATGTACAAAAGATTTCTTGCCTTAATAATATATCCTGCAGATAAAAGTTTATTTAAAAGTATTTCTATTAGTAACTACAGAGTACACATATTTATTCATTCATTCATTTTTTTTGTTGTTTTGTTTATTTCTCTGCCATCACTGGGTTCTTTTGATCTCCGTGAATTAAAGTGTAGATAACCAACAACGATATACCACTTTCACCAATGATTTTCACCCATCCTCACCTCTGATTACTTTCAGAATTTTGGTAATCAATCCAGTATCTGCTTTAAAAAATCTTTCTTAGATTTTTCTTTACTGCTAAAATGCACAGAAAATACCATTTCTGTATGATTGTGCAGGTTATCTAGTTTTTTATGTGTTTCATTGATTGTACTTCCTATCACACAAATTCTGTCTTTAAAGATAATTGTTTTGTCTTGCAAAGATAATGAGTGTGTTTCCAATTGTTTGGTTCTTTTTAATTTTGGTTTTATATTGTTCCTTTGGTTCCTAATTGCACTTAAAGTTCAATTCCCAAGGCTCTTTTTCAGATGATCCATTGTTTTTTGAAAAAGTATGCAATAATTTTTCTAAATTACTTATATTTTTGTGAATTCTTCTTTAAAAGCTCTAATTTTTGTTTGTCCATTTAAGATCTTCACTTTTTTTTTTTGATTTATTTTCTGAACCATGCTAGAGATTATTGGTGGTTTGTTATCTTTGCCAGTGGTTCATCATTATTATTCAAAGTAGTTGCATTATCCATTTTTACAAAATCTAGAGATAATTCATTTTAAAAAGATAACAGGAAGATAGCAACTCGACCTATGATCATTTCTAGCTCTATTCCATCATACAATTTGAGGATCTGATGCTGATTACATTATGATAATTATAACATAACACTGATAGCATAACCAAAAGCTATTATTTATATAGTCATTTAAAATATGTCAAGTACTTTACATTGTTACTCTATGAGAAAGATATTGCAGGATCTCTTCCACTTACAAACTCAGTTTAACTGATTAGAATAGTAAGCCCAGAATGGTTCAGGAACTAAATGACTTTCTTGGAATCAGTATGTGTCAGAATAATATGGAGATAATGCCTTCTGAATTTATTGCCCCCTTGTATTTCCCTTATGAAATGGTCTTCTGGTTCCAAATGTATCTTTAAACTTACATTATGTTACATCTGACAATAGACCTACTAATTTGTTGCTTTCATTTTCCAACACTGAATCTTTTCTCAGGCCTTTAGTTTCTATTTCTCTGTCTCTGTCTCTTTCTCTATCTCTTCCTGTTTCTCTCTCTCTCTGTCTATCTTTTTCTTTCTCTGTCTCTCTATCTCTGTCTCTGTTTCTCTCTGTCTCTGTCTGTCTGTCTCCCTATCTGTCTCTGTCTCTGTCTCCCTCTATCTCTTGCTCTCTTCATCTGTCTCTGTCTCTCCTCCTTTCTCTCTGTCTCTGTCCCATTGCCTATCTGTCTCTTTCTCATCAAATTGAAATTTCTTACAATGACTTGTCCTTCCCTTTTAGTTTGTAATACTAGGTAATCTTATAGTAGACAGCTCTTACTTTTAGAAAACTACAATCCAGGAGTTCCAAGTATCTAAATGTGAATGGTATGGCTAATGTGGGACCTGCAGCTCAATACCTTCTTACTTTGTGTAAAATGATACTTTAGTGTCTTTCATTTTTTTTTGTACTTAAATTTCATTTCATAGTCATAATATGGTGAAGGGAAGATATATTTTAATTCACTTTAGCACTTACAAATAGTTAGGGGCAAAGTCAAGATTCAAAGCCAAGTCCTGTGCTTTAAGACTAGTGGTAAGTCTACAAGTAATTTCATATAATCATAGATTTAGAACTGGAAAGAAACTCAGAGATTATCTATTTGAACCCTTTCATTTTAATGATGAAAAATAATCAGACCCAGATACAGAATGGCTTACTCAAAATCACCAGTATAGTAAATAATAGAATTTGTATTTAAGTCAGACAGTTTGACTCTAGACAACAGAATTTCTACTGCAGGACCACCATTTAATATTAATGTTTCTTATGGCAAAAGAATATTCTATACTAATTATATGCCGTGATTTGTTTATCCATTTCACAAATATTTATTCTGCTC
>JAJPUD010034024.1:0-11057 GCA_023553655.1 Myrmecobius fasciatus
TTTTGTTTTTCAGTTCACCATTTTTATTTTCCAGTGAATTGGTGATTTTTTCCAATTCACCAATTTTGTTTTTCAGTGAACTGTTTTCTTTTTCCAATTCACCAGTCCTATTTTCCAGTTTTTGATATTTCTGTTGCCCTGATCTCAATTTATTTCCCCATTCTTCTTCTAGCTCTCTTTTGAGATTCTTAATGCAATCATCCAGGTAAGCCTTCTGAAAGGGAGACCAACTTAAGTCTGCCTTTGTGGCTTCATCTGGGATTGTTTTCATAATGTCAGGATCTGGGGACTGTTCTATTTTTTCTCCGTAAAAGCTTTCTATGGTGAGAGCTCTCTTCTGCTTCTTGCTCATGATTTAAAGTTGGGATATTGGTCAAAAGCCGAGAAAACTGCAACAATTTATATTTGCCCTGGGGCAGTTTGCCGAGTTGACTTCCGGTCTGAGGCTGGTGGGGCTAGACCACGTTTTCAGCTTCTCTAGATCCACCCTTTACCAAAGGCATATCTGTCAAAGCACCTGCCCGCAAGCAGAGCAAAGTGGCCCAGGCGTCTCCCAGGGGCTTCCTGGGTGCCCAAAATCCGCCCCTCTATCGCAGCCCTGACTTCCGCCCCGGCTGGAGTCCGATCGCGACCAGAGGCCGATTTCCCCTGAGGCTAACCTTCTCCGGAGTTCTTTCAAGGTAGATCTTTTATAGAAGTGCGTTGTAGTCCAAATGCTTGGCGAGGACCTCACTCGGAAACCAGTTTTAAAGCTTACTTTGTCTGGGTTGGGGGAATGTCGGAGAGAGTTCAGAGAGAAAGCTGTTCGCAGTTCGCCATCTTGGCTCCGCCCCCCCTGTTTAGTCATTTTTCAGTTTTGTCTGACTCTTCGTGACCCCATTTTGGGTTTTTCTTGGCAAGGACATTGGAGAGGTTTGCCATTCCCTTCTTCCAAATGATAGAGTACATTCTGCTCAAGATTCAGTAGATGGCACTCTTTGTTCTGTGGCAATGTCCACACAATAATAAAATGTGGAATATTTGGAACTTTCTTTTTATTGGTGAAATTTTTCAGTTTTCCTCCAGACATTTGGCATAATATAGCTATAGCTTAAGTTAGAGAAGATTTTATACTTTAGTTTTGGGTCAGTATGGATGAAAAGATACCTTGAAGTGATATATGAAACAGAAACTGAATAAAGTTACTAACATGCTGGGCAAGAATTCACTCACATTTCCTAATGGAACTGAAATGATATGATCTCTTCCTTTCCTTCTCCCTTTTTCTTCTTTTTACATCTCCTCCCATCTCTTTCTCTCTTCTGTCCCTCTGATTGGAACATGGGAGTTCTTCCCAGAACCTGCATTTAAACAGGGCACTCAGGTCAGCCATTTCTTGATTTGCCAATTCATTGTATTTTTCTGGATTTTTCCATCATGGGTCTGGGTTCCTTCTCTAATCACATCCCCTTCCCTCCTTCCTCTGCCTTTGTTAGCTTTTTTTTAATGTATTGTCTTCCCCTTTAAATGGATAAGCTCCTTGATAGCAGGGATTGACTTTTATCATATTTATTTTTCCCCTGCTTAACACAGTGCCTGGTACTCAGTAACTTGATAGATGTTTATTGACCAACACACTATCTACATAGAATTTTGGAATTAAATGATCATCACAGCCTTATATAATAGCTATAGCTTAGCTTTATGTAACAACTTTTCTAAAATTACTTCTTATCATTAAATATCAATTTGTCCTTATATATCTACTGTCAGTTATCTATGCATATATACATGGATGTGATATATAAACAAATATAAACATAAATGCAATGGAACTCTTCCATGATGTTGGTATTTAGTCACATCTGGCTCTTTTAAACCCCATTTTTGACTTATTTTTGGTAAAGATACTGAAGTGCTTTGTCATTTCTTTCTACATTTCATTTTATAGAGGAAGAAACTGAGGCATAGAGGATTAAGTGACTTGCTCAAGGTCGCAGAGCCAATAGATTTTTCAGCCAAGATTTTAACTCAATTTCTCTTGACTCCAGGTACAGCACTGTATGTAGAGGGCCATCTAACTGCCTAAAATGCTTCAAGTAAGAAAGGATCTTCCATTCTTTAGGACAAAGATTCTTGTCCTAGGATGACATCATGGTGCTTTACTTACAGTAAATACTAAGCAAGTATCTGTTGAATTATTATTTCTGTGAAGTCTTCTACCTCTAAGGTAGACCATACAATTATTTGTAAAGTTTGTCATCTATGTTGAGAATGTGGGGGAAAAATTTCTAAAGGAATCCTAGTTACTATCATTATTTCCTTGTTTACTTATGCAGCAGATCATTGAAATACTAGAGAAAGAAAGGGCATTTTTCAAAGTTAGGACCAACCATCTTTCAATATAAACAGATGAAGATACTAAGGTAAGGTCCAAAAATGTCCAGATTAAAAACTCCATAAAACACTATATAGAGAGCTTTTGCATTTATTTTGAAACTTATGCTTCATAAATCAAACCTGCTGCCAGGTTTTAGAATTTGACTTTGGAAAAGATTGGCAGATATTGTAATAACAGAGGCTGTGAAGTGACAATTTACATCCAAAATTCTTTTGAATAATTATACTTCCAATTATCTTTAATAGTACTGCAGATCACATTTTGTTGTTATTACCTTCTAATGAAATTCAAAACGAAATAGTGTCCTGATATACCCCTTTCTGCTTCTTCACCTATTTTAAGAAAGACTGAATTTTAATTATTTCAGAAGTAATGAAAAGAATTAAAGGAAAAAAAATAAATGTGGGAAGAACCACATCTAAAGAATACTAAGTGGAAAAATAGAATAGAAATTTTTTGAGATTGCTTGAGAACTAATGAAGTGTTTCTACCATTGGAAAAAGAAGAAAGAAAATGGCAAAAAGGGAAAGATAATCTTTTATTTTTAGTTCACAGTTGGGATTTCATCAATTTAGGGAGATCCAGGTAAGGAATTCCCTCTATCAATGCAAATCTATAGTTTTCCTTCAATTTAGAGTCTCTAGAATTGTCTAAGTTCAGTGACTTGCTCAGAATCACAAAGCCCATATATCAGAAGATAAAATCTTAACCCAGATTTTCCTAACTTTGGAAAAAAACCTGATTATTAACTATGCTATTCTGCCTCTCCATTAAAAAGAAAACACTTTATTAAAATGAAATTATAATAAAATCACTAAAATAAAAAAAATAATTCTCATACATAGAAGAAAAAAGGCGCTTTCAAAGATGAGAAATGACAAAGAATAATTGATGAGAGAGAAGCAGAGAGGCTGCATTATGAACTGAATGAATGACTCAAGTTGAAAAATGAAGATAGACATAGCTTTATAGCCTTGAAAATGTTACTTTGTAGTGGTCAGTGATTGACTTGGATAACACTTGTGTGCCTTTTTATCTTGAAGAAATTTGTATTTGAAAAAAAGATATGACATTTAGACTATAAGAAGAACTCAGAATCTAGCTATCCCATTAAGATCAAGTGATCAGAAAACCAATACTGTGGTAAAGATGGATCTGTTAGTTTCTTATATCCATATTGTATCTTATATTTTAGCATCTAAAGAGGAATAGGTTCTGTATTTTGTTGACAAAAAGCTTGTTATTGATCAAAGTTTCTGGGACTTGACAATATAAATGGGAAATTGTGAAGAATAATCCATATCTTTAAAGGTAAAACCAGCTCTTTGCAGAGAGTATTAAGCATAGTTCAGAGACAGAATATGTCTTTGCATTATAAAAAGGTAACAGTGGGGAATAATCTCAAAGCAAAGTATTAAAGGGTCACACAGTTGTACCCTAAAGCAAAGGATGGTTCTGTTACTGTCTGTGACATGCTTGGAAATAAATTCTGAAATTATAGTTTTTAATATCCTGCTTTTATTCATTTGCTAGGTGATGATAAAATCAAGAAAGTGCTAAATAATTTCTTTTTTAAAGCAAAGAAGTTTAAGCTTGGGAATGTATCAAATTGAAAAGCTATTGGTAGACTGTATACCTATAATAAAGGATCAACATAGTTAAGCTCTGAGAATGAATATTCATCACCTCTTTGACTATGGGTAATTATTATTATTGTAACAAATCTGACTCAAGAATTTAGTTTACTGAGACAATGAGCTTGAAATCTTCCTTGCTTGGTATATATCCCAAGAAATTCAAAGATAATAGCAAAGATTCCATATACTCCAAAAATATTTAGAGCAACACTTAAAAATAAATGGAAACAAAGTAGATGACAACCGACTGAGGTTAACAAGTGGTGTCATATAAATATAAGAATTTTATTGTTCCATGATAAAAAATAAAAAGAATGAAAAAAGAATAAATAACAACATCGAAACACATATGAAAAGATACAAAATGAAGTAAGGAGAACCAGGAAAATAACATAAACACAAAGACTGCAATATTCTAAATAAAAAGGCCATTAAAATATCAAAATTGAATATTGTGTAATTTTTTAACAAACTTGTTGAATAAAGACATTTTCTAGAGATGAATCTAGAAATCTACATTTCATATTGGATTTGGTTTTTGTGTTGATTAGTTTTGCTGAACTGTTTTCCCTACTTCCCTCTAATTGTATATTTATACTTTATTGTAAGGGTTGGTTCTGTAAAAGAGAAAGCAAATTTTAAAAATGGGAAAGAGTTGTCATGTAAAAACAAAATATATCAATAAAATGTTAAGAAAAGTTTTGGGTTTGAGTTAGTATTTGCATTCAGATGAGTTTATGTGTTCACTGAACTATCAAATCTTGATGTATATCAATTTTCCAACAATGTCAAATTTGTAATATTTTTTCTTTCTCTTTTAATCAAAATTAAAGAAATCACAGGTAATTGTCAATTGCTAAAAAAGACAGGAAAAAATGAAAACAGCTTTCATACAATTCAGATTTTAAATGCTGCTTTAAACGTGAAAGTGAAATGAATTATTTTATGATCATCTCAAAACTTTAGGAAATTTTTTGGCTCTTTCAAATTAAAAGTTCAACAAGCATTTCTTGAGGATATTTTTTGATCCAATGTCCAGAATATGGTAGGCATTTAATAAATGCTTTTTGACTGACTTAGTGCTAGGGAAAGACAAAAAGGAAAATAGTTCTTGACCTCAAAGAGGATGCTTCCTTCTATTTATTTGTTGATATTAAAATTGATTTTATTTATTATTTTATAAAATAAAATATTTATTTGTTCTTATTTTTATTTTACTTACTTTTTTATTTTAAATAAAATAAAATAAAAATAAATGAAAGTAAAATAAATATTTATTAAAAACTGATGTTAAATACCAGTTTTTATTTTTCCTTTTTTAAAAGGCAGAAGAAAATTAAAATAATGAATAGAGAGCTAAGAGGTAATGAGGCATACTGCATTGATATTGAGCTTGGAGTCAGAAAGACCTGAGTTCAGATTTTGCTATTGATATTTGTTAGCTGTTTTATCCTGAGTAAGTCACTTAACATGCCTTAGTTTCCCTTGTTCATAAAATTATGGAATTAAACTTAAAACACAGAAAAAAATGTACATTATCAGACAGGTCAATGTGGAAATTTGTTTCACCAGACTAGGTATTGAGGGCTTTCTTTATCTTTTTTCTTTTTGATTAACTAGGACTTTTAAGAGAAAAAATGAAAACAAATATTTATGCTATGATATATCACATATGACAGAGTAGTTAGAGATCATTCTGTACTCTTAATAATTATGTGACTGTGCAATTCACTTAATCCTGTTTGCCTTAGTTTTCTCTAGATCTTGAAATAAACTGGACAAATAAATGGAAAATCATTCTAGTATCTTTGCCATGAAAACTTTGAATGGCGTTATAAAGAATTGGACATAAGTCAAACAGCTCAACAACAACAAGATATAGCATATCTTTTCTTTTTGTCTTTTTTTTTTTTTTTGCCAAGGCAATTGGAGTAAAGTGACTTGCCTAGGATCACACAGCTAGGAAGTGTTAAGTGTCTGAGGCTAGATTTGAACTCAGTTCCTCCTGACTTCAGGGCTGGTGCTCTAACCACTGTACCACTTAGCTGCCCCCATTTATTTCAATATAATTTATTGTTGTCTGTAGCATTGCTTTGAATTCAAATTCAGGCAATTAATTAATTATCTTGCCAAAGATGAATGGTAAAAATACATTGTCATCTTGCTACTATATATATATATATATGTATATATATGTATATATATTTGTATATATGTATACACACACACACATATATATATATATATATATCATTGCATTGCTTTGATTGGCTAGATCTACCATTGACATTGCTATTTTTGAAATTTAATGGAGAATATTTATTGAAGAAATGTTTTAAGCAAACAGAATTTAAAGTGGATATCATTTATGTTATTGTCTTTTGGTTTTCTTGTTCTTTCCTTTGTCATAGCCAATAGCTGTTTTTTAAAATTTGTTTTTATTTTCATAACACCAAATATGTGCTTTAGTAAACCAGAAATGATTGTTGTTTACATTCAATCTGAGTCAATCAGGACACAAATAGTGACTAAATGGAGCTTGGCCTAGGCCCTATAGGTGACCAATTAGAATCAGATTGGTTTTGGTTTAAGCCTGGTCCTTAAGAAAGAAATATAGCCAGTAAACCCGAAGATATCTCAGGAAGGCTCAGAGGTGCAAAAGAGAAAAAAATACTTTTAAGAGCATCTGTAGGTAAGAGTATGATACCCTATGTAGACAGAGGGAGAAATGGAGGGAAGAAGGGGAGGAAGAAAGGAAGAAAAGAAGAAAGGAAGGAAGGAAGGAAAGAAAGAAGAAAGAAAGGAAGAAAAAAGGACGGAAGAAAGGAAAGAAGAAATGTAGGGAGTCTTCTAGCTGATCAATTCCCGGTTGTAGGCCACCTTTACTCACAGAAGTTGTTATTTGTCCTTTGTCCTTGAAGAGGACCATGACATCAGGGACTCCATGACATGCAAGTGAATTGCTCTTAAGTGAGGGAGGACTGTGCAAGGTTACCTGCCTCACTTACCCCTCAGAGCCATAGAGGAATGTATGACAAGGAGATCAATCAACAGATTGTCATAATAGTTCAGGCATGAGGTGTTAAGGGAATGCAGGAGGGTGAAAGTGGTGTCAGAGGAAAAAAAGGATTATGCAAGAAATGCTATAAAGTTAAATTTACAGATTTTAATAGCAAATTGGATGTGGACCATGAGAATGAGGAGGGTTATCCCTCAGTTGAAAGCCCAGCTTACTGGAGAGGGTAGTATTACTCTTTCTTTTTTTTTTTAATAAAGCTTTTTATTTACAAAACATATGAGTGATTTTTCTACATTGACCTTTGCAAAAACTTTTTTTTCCCAAGCTTTTCCCCTCCTTTCCCCCCCCCCCACCCCTAGATGACAGGTAATGTAATACATGCTAAATAGGATAAATTATATGACAAATACAATGCATGTATACATATCTATACAGTTATCTTACTGCACAAGAAACATCAGATCTAGAAAGAGAAGAAGAAAAAAAAACCACCTAAGAAGGAAAACAAAATGCATGGAAATATTCATAGAAAGTATTAAAATGCTGTGTTGTGGTTCACACTCAGTTCCCATAGGCCTTTCTCTGGATGTATATGACTATCTTCATTGCTGAACAATAGGAACTGGTTTGAATCACATCATTGTTGAAGAGAACCATGTCCATCAAAATTGATCAACATATAGTCTTGTTGCTGGATATAATGTTCTCCTGGTTCTGCTGATTTCACTCAGCATCAGTTCATGCAAGTCTCTCCAGGCCTCTCTGAAGTCCTCCTGTTGGTCGTTTCTTACAGAACAATAATATTCCATAACATTCATATACCATAATTTATTCAGCCATTCTCCAATTGATGGGCATCTTTTCAATTTCCAGTTTCTTGCCACTACAAAAAGGGCTGCCACAAACATTTTTGCACATGTGGGTCCCTTTCCCTCCTTTAAAATCTCTTTGGGATATAGGCCCAGTAGAAACACTGCTGGGTCAAAGGGTATGCATAGTTTGATAACTTTTTGAGCATAGTTCCAAATTGCTCTCCAGAATGGTTGGATCTGTTCACAGTTCCACCAACAATGTATCAGTGTCCCAGTTTTCCCACATCCCCTCCAACAGTTATCATTATCATTTCCTCTCATTTTAGCCAATCTGACAGGTGTGGAGTGGTATCTCAGAGTTGTCTTAATTTGCATTTCTCTGATCAATAGTGACTTGGAGCACCTTTTCATGTGACCGGAAATAGTTTCAATTTCTTCGTCTGAAAATTGTCTGTTCATATCTTTTGACCATTTATCCATTGGAGAACGGCTTGAATTCTTATATATTTGAGTCAATTCTCTATATATTTTAGAAATGAGGCCTTTATCAGAACCTTTGGATGTAAAAATATTTTCCCAGTTTACTGCTACCCTTCTAATCTTGTCTGCATTGATTTTGTTTGTACAAAAACTTTTTAACTTGATATAGTCAAACTTATCTATTTTGTGATTAATGATGACCTCTAGTTCTTCTTTGGTCACAAATTCCTTCCCCCTCCACAGGTCTGAGAGGTAACCATCCTACATTGTTCTAATTTGTTTATAATATCATTCTTTATGCCTAGATCATGAATCCATTTTGACCTTATCTTGGTATATGGTGTTAGGTGTGGGTCAATGCCTAATTTCTTCCATACTAGTTTCCAATTATCCCAGCAGTTTTTTGTCAAATAGTGAGTTTTTATCCCTAAAACTGGGGTCTTTGGGTTTATCAAACACTAGATTACAATTGTCATTGAGTATTTTGTCCTGTGAACCTAACCTATTCCACTGATCCACTACTCTATTTCTTATCCAGTACCAAATGGTTTTGGTGACCACTGCTTTATAATATAGTTTTAGATCTGGTACAGCTAGGCCACCCTCATTTGCATTTTTTTCATTAATTCCCTTGAAATTCTTGACCTTTTGTTTTTCCAGATGAATTTTGTTGTTATTTTTTCTAGTTCAGTTAAATAATCTCTTGGGAGTTTGATTGGTATAGCACTAAATAGATAGATTAGTTTAGGTAGTATTGCCATCTTTATTATATTCGCTCGACCTATCCAAGAACACTTGATGTTTTTCCAATTGTTTAGATCTGACTTTATTTGTGTGGAGAGTGTTTTGTAGTTTTGCTCATATAAATCCTGACTTTCCCTTGGCAGATATATTCCCAAATATTTTATACTATCGACAGTTATTTTGAATGGAATTTCTCTTTGTATCTCTTGCTGTTGCATTTTGTTGGTGATGTATAAAAATGCTGATGATTTACGTGGATTTATTCTGTATCCTGCAACTTTGCTAAAGTTGTGGATTAATTCTAATAGTTTTTTAGTTGATTCTCTAGGGTTCTCTAAGTAGACCATCGTATCATCTGCAAAGAGTGATAATTTGGTTTCCTCATGACCTACTCTAATTCCTTTAATCTCTTTTTCTTGTCTTATTTCCAAGGCTAGCATTTCTAATACAATATTGAATAGTAATGGTGATAGTGGGCAACCTTGTTTCACCCCTGATCTTATTGGGAATGGTTCCAGTTTATCATCATTACATATGATGCTAGCTGATGGTTTTAAATAGATGCTACCAAATATTTTAAGGAAAAGTCCATTAATTCCTATATTCTCTAATGTTTTTAACAGGAATTGATGTTGGATTTTATCAAATGCTTTTTCTGCATCTATTGAGATTATCATATGTTTTTTTGTTAATTTGGTTATTAATATAGTCAATTATGTTAATAGTTTTCCTAATATTGAACCATCCCTGCATTCCTGGTATAAATCCTACTTGGTCATGGTGTATTATTCTGGGAATGATTTTCTGTAATCTCTTTGCTAATATTTTATTTAAGATTTTTGCATCAATATTCATTAAGGAGATTGGTCTATAATTTTCTTTCTCTGTTTTTGTTTTACCTGGTTTAGGTATCAGTACCATGTCTGTATCATAAAAGGAGTTTGGTAGGAGTCCTTCATTCCCTATTTTTTCGAATAGTTTATATAATATTGGAGTTAACTGTTGTTTAAATGTTTGGTAGAATTCACATGTAAATCCATCTGGTCCTGGGGATTTTTTCTTAGGGAGTTGATTAATGACTTGTTCTATTTCTTTTTCTGAAATGGGACTATTTAAGTAATTTATTTCCTCTTCTGTTAATCTTGGCAATCTATATTTTTGTGGACATTCCTCCATTTCACTTAGGTTATCAAATTTATTGGCATAAAGTTGGGCAAAGTAACTCCTGATTATTACTCTGATTTCCTCTTCATTGGGGGAAAGTTCTCCGTTTTCATTTTTGAGACTAACAATTTGATTTTCCTCTTTCCTTTTTCTAATTAAATTAACTAGAGGTTTATCTATTTTGTTGGTTTTTTCATAAAACCAACTTTTACTTTTATTTATTAATTCAATAGTTTTTTTTACTTTCAATTTTACTAATCTCTCCTTTTATTTTTAGGATTTCAAGTTTGGTATTTGATTGGGGGTTTTTACTTTGTTCTTTCTCTAGCTTTTTAGTTGCAAGCCCAATTCATTGATTTTCTCTTTCTCTATTTTATGCAAATAAGCATCTAGAGATATAAAATTTCCCCTTATTACTGCTTTGGCTGTATCCCACAAATTTTGTTATTTTGTCTCATTATTGTCATTCTCTTGGATGAAATTAGTAATTGTGTCTGTAATTTGCTGTTTCACCCATTCATTCTTTAGGATAAAATTATTTAGTTTCCAATTGGTTTTTGGTCTATTTTCTCTTGGCCTTATATTGCATGTGATTTTTATTCCATCATGATCTGAAAAAAATACATTTATTATTTCTGCCTTCCTGCATTTGATTTTGAGATTTTTGTGTCCTAACACATGGTCAATTTTTGTATAAGTTCCATGGACTGCTGAGAAAAAGTAAACTCCTTTCTGTCTCCATTTAATTTCCTCCAAAGGTCTATCATACCTAATTTTTCTAACATTTTGTTTACCTCCTTAACTTCTTTCTTATTTATTTT
>JAJPUD010034025.1:0-11057 GCA_023553655.1 Myrmecobius fasciatus
GCATTTTTATATATTACCAACAAAGTTCAGCAGCAAGAGATACAAAAGTAAATTCCATTCAAAATAACTGTCGATAGTATAAACTATTTGGGAATCTATTTGCCAAGGAACAGTCATGAACTATACGAACTAAACTACAAAACACTTTCCACACAAATAAAGCCAGACCTAATCAGTTGGAAAAACATCAAAATGTTCATGGGTAGGCCAAACAAATATAATAAAAATTACAATACTACCCAAACTAATTTACTTAGTACCATACCAATCAAACTCCCAAGAAATTATTTTACAGATCTAGAAAAAATAGTAGTAAAGTTCATTTGGAAGAACAAAAGGTCAAGAATTTCAAGGGAATTAATGGAGGAAAAAAAAAAAAAAAAGGCTGATGAGGGTTGGCCTTGCTGTACCAGATCTAAAATTATATTATAAAGCAGCAGTCATCAAAATCATTCGGTACTGCCTAAGAAATAGAGTAGTTGATCAGTGGAATAGGATAGGATCACAGGACAAACTAAGGCAATAACTATAGCAGTCTAGTGTTTGATAAACCCAAAGACCCCAGCTTTGGGGATAAGAACACACTATTTGACAAAAACTGCTGGGAAAATTGGAAACTAGGATGGTAGAGGTGACAGGAATTCATTGGAGTTTACTGAGCAGAAGAGTGAAATGGTTGAGTCATAAGCTTTAGAAAGATACAAAATAACCCGAGTTTTAACATTTTCAAGTTCTACTTTAAATTAAACCTGCAATTTAGGTAATCAATCAGCCAAAGCTTCCTTTTCCTAAGATTTTTATTTTTATTTTTTTTAACCTGCATGAATTTCTTTAAAGCCATAATCCTTATTACCTCATAGTTTCTTAAGCTTACACCTTTCCAGAGCGATCTTAGTATAAACTTTGCTGAAACAAAATTGATAAAGTATCCACACTATGAAATGTGTGTGTGTGTGTGCGCGCGCGCGCGTGCATGCCGCACTTTCTGTCTGCTAATGGAGGAAGGTGTGCTTAATGGACAGTGAAAGATACCTTAAGAATATTACTGTTGTTAAATCATTTTTCAGTCATGTCTGACTCTGTGTTCCCCAAAAGGGTGGTGGGTTTTGGTTGTTTTGTTTTGTTTTGGGGGGACAGTAATACTGGAGTGGTTTCCCATTTCCTTCTCCATACCACTTTACAGACAAGGAAACTGAGGCCAACAAAGTTAAATGCCTTGTCTAGGGTAACCCAAGCCAGTAACTGTCTGAAGCCAGACTGAAACTCAGAAGATGAGTCTTCCTATCTCCAGACCCAGCACTCTATCCACTGTCACCTAGCTGTCCATTAAAAGCAAAAACAAAGAGAGTGCTTGTATTTTAAGAGATTAGAGAATGTCTAAATAGAAATATCAGAGGGTCTCCAAAGTCTTACTTTTATGAACTTAGTAACAAAGCCAGGATTGTGGAGTTCCTTTTAAAAATTCTTTAACGATGGTTATATATTCTGAATTACAATAATGGAAAATTTAAAAGTTCTATGACACATACCATCAGCATCATCTGACTCTTCCTCTAAATCTTTAGACTTCCTCTTAGAAGAAGATCGATGCCTAAGTACTTCCTGGGAGGGTAAACAATGAAAGTATCCTCTGGAAAACAGTTCATTTTCATCCTCTTCTTCCTCCTCTTCATCAATTTCAAATGTAGGTTCTAATCTTGGCATTGGCCTCTCAGAGTCGGAATCTTCAAAGGGTTCATCTAACACTTCTGTGGTCTCAGAGATAGTTTCTGTGACCACACTGCTATTGTGGTGTTTTCGCTTTCGGACTCTCCTTCTCCGGTGAAGAATTGGTTTCTATTTTTAAAATAAAGAATTTTCTTTTAGCACCCTCAATTAAATGAAACTAATAGAACCAAAAGTGAGACAATTTTATAAACAGAGTATTTCCATTGTTCTGCTGATTGCTGAAGTGTTTTCTCCCTCAATTTACCAGTATTCAGACAGATGGGATTTGGGGGGAAGGGAAAGTAGTATATGCACTACTATTTACCACTAGATATAGCTAATATGTATGAAATTTTCCCTAAGTTAAATATTATACATGAAATATTACTATGAACAGAGGTAAAGGGCAATTAATTAATTTTTAGATTAAACTGGCATGCCTAAAAATAACACCACCACTTATAATGAAATTTAAAGGTTTATAAGTAGTTCTTTACATGTTATCTCATGTAATCTTCATAAAGATCAGATAGGATTCATTTACTTTTACTTTAGCCTATCTGAGGAAGGGAAGAATATTCTGGGAAATGGAAAGAGACCTTCAATACTGAAATAAGTTTGTCTCTCCCTTGAAGTAATGTACAACTTTTTAAAAAATTGCCTCATAGAACTTAAGAAAGTTAACAGGAAAAAGAAAAAAGTTAGAAAGAAAAAGGTTAATAGAACATCAGTATAAATCTTCTAGAGACTTTGTAACAAGAAAGCTGTGCTAGAAAAAAGGCAACATAGCACAGAAATGCCAAATTGAAGTTTATACACTTGGTGATAATGAATCTATTTGGAAATAAAAGCAATTTTGTTTTATTAAATGTGTCACAAAACACATTAACTAAAGAATGATTCTGATAGTACAGTGACAAGAAATTACTGATATTCTAATTTATTTAGTGTTGTTTTATTAAAACCCTCAAAATGCATTATACAATATCTTATTTACAAGGCATTTTAAATGAACTTCTTTGGGACAGAAACAAGATAGATTATTTCTTCCAACTTACAGAAAATACAATCAGATATGAGAACTTAGAAATTTGTTTGTGATCATGTAGTTAACCACCAAGCCAGAGCAGAACTTAATTCCTTTAATTTCCATTTTAGTCCTCCCAACTGGAAAACATAATTTTCAAATACTGTGAAAATTTTTGTTACTGAAGAAATTCATCATGTCACATGGTTATGAAATAGAGAGGGCCTAAGATTGACTCTGGTATCCTAGTCTTGAACCAGACATCCAACTACAGATATGCCTGGCAACTTAAGGCCACTAGAGGTGAAAACACTTTGGCTTATTCACATCAGGCTCTAGGTGACATTTCTATCACAAAACTGCCTAAAATGCACACCTCTATAGCTTAATGCCTGCCTTTAACTTTTGCCAAGGTTACTATCATTTAGAGAATGATAACTTCATACATCATTGTTCAGAAAAGGATCTATTAAATAAACTTGAAACAAAACATTTGAGGGAAGGGAAATAATAAAAAGAACTCTGGTGGGGAGAATGGGCCCCACAGGAACGATGGCAGAGCTATACTACTATCTTCTTGAGGATCCCTAGAGAAAAGCCCCACCCAAGTTTCCTCCTAACTCAATACCTGGCTCCGCTGTCTCATCATAAACACCTCTATATCATCTTTTCAGACTTGAGAAGAAAAGTGTTTCAAATCTCCTGCAAACCATGGTTAAATCTCAAATTACAAATCTAAGCACATAACACTTCAGCCAGTTCCTGAAGGTTATGTAGGAGTATTTTCTTTATCCATTAGAGTGATATATATATCAAATCTGTGTCCAAAGAATCCAGTCAACGGCTACATTAGATAAATGCATATAATTTTAAAGACAAAAGCAACAAACATTATGCTTTAGCTCCTGCAATATTACAGGATAAGATAAGCCCACAATTTAAGTTACAATTAGAAGACCATAAATATGATGCACTATACCTTCCGTTTTAATGTAGGTTTAGTAAGCACAGGTGGTGAATTTGACCGAGGACTCTCAGGTTCTTCTTCCTCTTCACTACTCTCACTAAAGCCCCTCAAAATGGCTCTGTCTCCATCATTATATCGGTGAGGCAGTCTATCACTCCCCTCAGGTAATCTACACTTGAGGGGCTCTGGGCTTTTCTTCAGTGGTCCTCGCCATATCTCTACACTTTCATTTAGTCGTCTTTTGGGGACTTCCGGTTTTTCATCTTTGCCAAACCGCCCCTCTAAAACTGTCGAATGCTCTTCACTCTCAGTGAACTGTTCCTGGGAGGCTTCAGATTTTTCCTCACATTCGCTGTATCTTCCCCGAGGAACCGATGGTGTTTCTTCCAAGGGAAGTTTAGAATCTTTCTCAGTAAAAGGCTCTCGGATTTTTTTGTTCTTTCGTCCCCATCGGCCTCTCCGAGACGGTTGACTATTTGCTGGAAGACTATCTAGGGGAAGAACTTCTTTGTTTAATCGTGTAGAATTAGCTGGTGCAATGATATCTGGTTTCTTTTCATTCTCTATTGAATAAGAATCTTCTTTTTTCTCCCAAGACACCGACTTTGACATCTGATTCCAAAAAAAAAAAAATTTCAATTAGTTTTTTCAGTACCCTGGTTGTGTCTATCTCTTCCAGCATTTTAGGTGCTAAAACAAGGCAGGAAAAAAAAAAAAACTAAACTGTTAAGAAAAAAAGAAAACAAACTGTTAAACAAGCTGTTACGGGGGGAAAAAAAATGACAGCTATCTTTTTGAAATAGTTAGATATTTAATACAATATCCAGACGTGACTAAAAATGCATCCATAATTACAGAGAACTGAAAAGATTTTCTGTGTAATATATGATATAATATTTAATATTTTAAAATCCAGAAAATGAAACACAACTTTTTAACAGGAAAATACTTAAGACAATCATATGATCTACCTACGGATGCATACATACACAAACACTTTCATCAGTTTATTTTACAGTCACCTCAAGGGAAAATGATTCAATTTCATCATGCTTGATTTTAAGATTTATAATGTTTCTTTAATTACCAACATGACCTCTATTGCTCAGAAATTAGGTGTCCACCTATAATTTTAAAATGAAATGTCTATAAGAAACACATTATTATCATTTTGATACTATTCATAGTAGCCAAGTATAACAAAATACAGATCATAAGATCATAGACTTAGATCTGGAAGAAACCTTAAAAATCTTCCTTTACAACCCTTTCTTTTTACAAATAAAGAAATGGAGACCCAGAGAGATGAGGTGATTTGGCCAGATTCTCAATAAGAGTCTGAGGCTAAGATATGAAGTCAGGTTTTGTGATTTCAAATTCAGTCAGTTTTGTGATTTCAAATTCTTCCCCCCCACCCCCCACTATACCAAACAAATCTTCCTAAATGTTCTGCTATTAAATCATTCAATGTGCAAATCAGCTTTGCTGGGCAGACAATGACAAAATAAATTATGAAATCTCATATCATACATCACCAACACTGATGACAACTTGAAACATATGAATCACAGAATCACAGAGTAGGAGTTGAAAAAAGGCTATAGAAGGCATCTTCCTCTCTTGCATTTTACAGATGAGCAAATTGTGACAAATACAGGATTTGAACCTAGGTCCTCAAATTCCAAATGCACTATGCTTTCCCATATAATGTAATGCCTCTAAAGATACTTTTGACCTTGAGGTGAGGAGAGGACAATGGAAGGGAGAGGAGAACCTTTACTTATACCCTTACACTGGAATCCAGTTCCTTTTCCTGGCACTGCTGCTCTTCATTTTCTCCTTCCTCTGCATCCTCTTCCTCTTCCTCTGAGACTACAGAATTGGAGACAATGACAGGAGTCCAACGCAAACATTCAGGATCTACATCTACAGGTCTCAGATTTACTTGGAGCTTTGCCATATGATCCTGGATCAGTTTTTCCCGGCGGATAATCACAAATCTGTAATCAGAAAAAAGTCTATAGTAGTCAATGATGTGTGGGCTACACACAATGAAGACAGAGCTACAAATAATCTGACTGCAAAGAAATGTAGGTGGTGATGATGATGATGAATGTTCCACACATGCTACTTTAGAAAGAAAGGCACAGCCAGCCAAATAAGAAGTCCAAGAAGAGCATGTGAGGACCCTTGGAGGAAGGCTCCTCCCCACCCTCAACAAGCCTTGCAAGTCTTGTTCATACTCTCTCACCTTCCCTGCTTTAGCGTTCTACAACCTCCTCATCCTTCAAGACTCAGCCTCAAACACTCCTGCTTTTACTTCTCAAAATACCCCAAGCAGAGTGATGTCTCCATACTCAGCTCCTAGAGCACTTTATGTTTTAACAGTCAGCATGACCTTTTCACATGATCTTGTGATCCATGTTACCTCCATTTGTAATGTTAACTAATGTTTCTATTTTCTCTCCCCAAATTTCCAAGGAATGTAAGCACTTTGAGATACAAAACCATATCATATACTTCTCTTCATTGCCAGGAGACCTTAAAGAGACATCTTTCATAAAGATAAAATCAATGTTGCCAGCTGAATAGAGATTATCATACTAATCAGTTTTTATTGCAACAATTTAACCAAGACAAATAAGACAGTTTCTGTCCTTGAGAAGCTTATAATCACACATAAGTATATAAGGCAGAAAACTATAAACTGGTAGGAGAGGTATGAAGATATGTTATGATAAAATTATAATGAGGTTTAATAAAATTTCCTATAACTGAATGAACACTGCTAAATTGACTACTACTACTTAAATGGTGGGAAGGCTCAGAAGGTTATTAGGACTCAGTTCATGTATAAAAATCAGTCAATTCAAAAGGATTAAGAACAAAATCAGCAAAATCCTAACAAAGGTTTTAGAGTACAATAATTGCAACTCATCTCTTGTCAAAAATATTGAGGTTTGTATTCAGAAGTGCTGGATTACTTCTACTGTCTATCTCCCCTATTACTACTCAGAATGCCAGATGAAGTCTTACAATCATGCTAACTGGATACATTATAAATGCAAGTTTCCCAACTTCATCTGGGCCCACCATTCAGCATGATATTTTTTTTAATGCTCCCTAATCGATTCCCTCTCTCACTTCACATAGAAACTATTTCAAACTTACCCTTCCATCTCAAGTTTCCTCTATCTCCTCTCATTTCTCCAATTAAGACAATTTGATTTTGATATGAGCTTTCAAGGATGCTCAAAAGTCTCTCCCTCATGCTTTATCATTTATCATTATCCTTTCCTGTCATCTTAGCCAGTCTGAGAAGTGTGAAGTGGTACCTCAGAGTTCTCAGACAATTCTTAAAACCTCTCTCTCCACTCTTTGTTTTCATTTTTTCTTCTTTGTCTTACTCAACTCTTGGCAATCTAGTTTTCTATCACATCACTTAAAAGAAACTACTCTCTCCAAAGTTAATGTCTTAAATCACCAGATCTTCCAGTTTTTTTTTCAGTTCTCATCCTTCTTAGTCTATCTACTCTACCAGCAGTCAGCTAGATGGCCCAGTGGATAGAATACTGGACCTCCAGCAAGGAAAGTCTGAGTTTTCAGACATTGACTAGCTATCTTATTTGGGGCAAGTGACTTAGTCTTTATCTGCCTTCAGCTTCCTCAATTTAAAAGTGGGCATAGTAACAGCACTTCCCACTCAGGGTGGCAGTGAAGATTAAATAAAAAAAATTTTAAATGACTTGTGAACAAGTGCTATGTAAGTATTAACTATTATTATTTGACACTTTTGACCACCTTCTCCTCCAACATACTCTCTATTCTATGGGATATTATAACTTATTTTCTCCTAGTCTTCTCTTTCTAAGTCTCAACTGCTATGTGACTATTCTTTCTTAGTCTCCTTTTTCCTGGCTCTTCAGTCATTATAATCTTTAACTGAGAATTTCCCAAGGTTCTGCATTAAACCTTCTCTTCCTTCCATTTTTTCTTGGTGACCTCATTACTTCCTAAGGATATCATCTTCATGTAGATGATTCCTACATCTCTATATTCAATCCTAGTCTTTCTGCTAAGAGTCAGTCCTGCCACCCTAATAGCTTGTTGGACATTTCACATTGGATTGTCCTAGAGACAATACAAACTCAATGTGTCCAAAAATTAATTATCTTTATGAATTAGATAATACATGTAAAGTGACTTGCAAATCTTAAATTGTATTATAAATGTTATTACTATCATTATTTTCCTTCAAAACCCTTTCCTCTTTTAAACGTTCCTATTTCTGTTAAAGACATGACATCCAGCTAGAAGCCCAACTTCGTACTCCTTCTCCCTCATCTCTCATATATATATAAAATCAGTTGCCAAATCTTGCCATTTGTACCTCTACTAACATCTCCCAAATTCAACTTTTTCTCCACTCACATAGCTATCTTATTATTTCCCACCAAGATAATGGCAAGAGCTTTTTAATTGGTCTCCCTGCCTCCAGTCTCTCCCTACTCCAATCTATCCTAAGTAATGCTACCAAATGATTTTACTTAAACAAAGATCTGACTAAGTCAGTCTCCTACCCAAATCCAGTGTTTCTCTATTGCCTCTAGGATAGTGGTTCTCAAAATGTGGTCTGAGCAGCCCACTCAGGGAATCCATGAAGTCAAAACTATTTTCATAATATATTTTAATTCATATAATTTCATAATAATATTAAAAGATTATTTGCCTACTAATGCCCTCCTCAGTCTGAGGTCAGATTTTCTTCATATGCTTCAACCAAAACAATATACCACCCTAGACTGAATACAGAAGCAGTTATGAAAATTCAACTATTAGGCCAGAAATTAAAGAGATGAAGAAAAATGTAATGAAGAAAACCCAATTTTTTTGGAAAAATTTTTTAAAAGGGGCAGCTAGATGGCACAATGGATAGAGTGCCAGCCCTGAAGTCAAGGAGGACCTGAGTTCAAATCTAGCTTCAAACATTTAACACTTCCTAGCTGTGTGACCCTGGCAAATCACTTAACCCCAAATGCCTCAGCCAAAAAAATTTGTGTTAGTATGTAATGGGCTTATTATCATTGTTCTTCAATGGATTAACACTTAAAAATCTTTTCAGTTTTAAATTTCTAATATAGCAAACACAAAAATAAAAGTTCTTCGAATCCTCAATCATTTTTTAGGAGTACAAAAGGTCCTCAAAAATTTTTAAGATTATAAGAGGACTATGAAACCAAAAAGTTTGAGAACTACTGTTTTACCATATAATAAAAACTTCTTGGATTCATTTTTAAGGCTTTTCACAACCTGGCCCCAACCTTTCTTTCCAGATGCATTCGATACTACATCTCTTTTACTCAAGTCAACAGGCCTGCTCTAATCCTCATCTATTATACTACATATATCCCATTTCCTTGTTTTTGCACTCTTGCCATCTCAAGTCATTAGAATGCTTTTCATCTCCACCTCTGAGAACTCCTAATTTCTTTTAAGACTTGGTTAAAGCACTGTCATATATGAAGCCTTTCCTGATGCCCCCAACTGCTAGCACTCTCCCTACCAAAATATGTTCTAACTACATTTTTTTTTTATTTGGGGGTAGAGGTGAGTTTTGTATTTGTCTTCCCTATTAGGAAATAAACTCCTTTTGAATGGGGATTATTTTAATCTTTGATTTAGTACCCTCAGCACCTAGTATGGTCCCTGCCATAAATGGCAGACAATTAATAAATGCTTGCCGATTGGCAGAACAAATATGGAAGACTCCTACTGAAGAAATAATAAAATATTTAAAATACCAATGTGTTAAGGAACCACCCTGGGTTTGAAAGAAGAAAAACAAGAAGCATGGCTTTATGAAACAAAATTATGGTTTTTATGTATTTATGACAAAAGCTGCCAAGATTCAAGAATGCAAAAAGAGATATAATTATTAACAGGACATTTAAAAAAAAAAAGATAACAGGGTAATAAGAAGAAGTGTGGCAAGGCTGCCCTACTACTGAAGGAAAAAAAAAAAAAGAAACATCACTAGAAAATGTACTATATCAAATCCTGATAGATTGTAAAAAAAAAAAAAAAAAAAAAGGTCATAGTGAATCATTTTTTCAGCCCAGGTCAACACAGTCAGTTGGTCAATAAACATGTATTTAAGTGCCTATTAAGAGGATACAGATATTAAAAAAAAGAAGAAGAAGAAGAAGACAGTCCCTACCCTTATAATCTGATGGGGGAAAACAATACGTAAAAGGAAGCTGAGAAGAGGTTTGAAGATGGGAGTGAGAACTTGATGGAGAAATTCAAAGGTATATAGCTGGATGGAAACTGAAGAGATAGATAGATAGTCTTTAATAGTCCTTACTAAATGGAGAGTCTGGGGGGAAAGTGCTATGCTTATCTTCCAATCACAGAGCTACCAAGTAAAAGGACAAGGATGAGATCTAAGTCCCAGGGACTAGGTAATCATGGAGGATAATGGGATTCCAGGGCATATAATAGGCAAATCCAAAGATGCACAGATAGGTGGAACATGAAGACCATAAGGAGACAGTCTGAAAGGTCTGCAGACACAGGGGACAAGGACTGACCACAAGCTCCAGGATCTGCAGGGAGTACTCCAATGCAATGGAAGAAGCTATATATAGGGCAAAAGGAGTTTCCAGACATACTGAGGTACTGTATACAAAATACCTTAACAGTTATCAACAGATAGATTTGGCACCCACTATCCAGTTTTCAAGTCACAGATCTAGGATAAACTGAGAAGGGGATGTGTTCCCAAAAGATAGCATTCCTGACTAAAAAAAATTTGGGGCAGTATACCAATAAATGAGTAAGTTCAGAAACTAGAAGCTGTGGTGTGGTTTAAGACTACAAAAGACGAGAAGGATTTCAGATCCAGAATCTTGTTCAATTTGAAGCCTAAAGAATAATAATTAGGATAGGAATCCCAGAACAAAAGAAAACCTGAAGTTTTGTCACTCAACAACAACAATAAAAAAAAAAAAAGCTGCCCTGTCAGCAGCAGTCTACTGAAACTCAAAATGGAGTATAAACCCATAGAATTATTGCTCAGCTTTAAGTCCAGGTCAGAAACTAGAAAAGTTCAGAACAGAGGGATAGTGATCAGATCCTTTCGAGTAAGAAAACTAAAAGCTTGTAGCTCTGCAGCCCATCCCTAGGATCCTGGAATAACACTCATTACCCAATGAAAGACCTTCCTTCTAAAACTATGGAGAACCCAGCACTAAATTGAAGTTCAAAGTTAGGGAGCAGGCTGGAAGAATGAGAAAACAAACAAACAAACAAAAAAAAGAATCCTATTCTAAAGAACTATTATTATGGTGGCAGAGA
>JAJPUD010034026.1:0-11056 GCA_023553655.1 Myrmecobius fasciatus
TCATTCTAGCTGGGTAACTTATTCTTGGCTGTAATCCAAGTTCCTTTGCCCTTCGGAATATCTGATTCCAGGCCCTTCGATCCTTCAAAGTAGAAGCTGCTAGGTCCTGTGTGATCCTAATTGTAGCTCCCCGATATTTAAATTGTTTCTTTCTGGCTTCTTGTAATATCTTTTCCTTGGTATGATAGTTGTGGAATTTAGCCACAATATTTCTGGGGGACTTAATTTTGGGGTTTCTTTCAGGAGGTGATCTGTGGATTGTTTCAAGGAGTATTTTGCCTTCTGGGTGTAAAATATCAGGGCAGTTTTCTTTTATGATTTCCTGGAATATAGTGTCCAGGTTCTTTTTTTCATCATGGCTTTCAGGAAGCCCTATAATCCTTAGATTGTCTCTCCTAGATCTATTTTCCAGGTCAGTTGTTTTTCCTAGGAGATATTTCATGTTTTTCTCTATCTTTTCATTTTTTTTGTTTTTGTTCCACTGATTCTTGAAATCTTGATGAGTCATTCATTTCCAATTGTTCGATTCTAATTTTTAATGTCTTATTTTCTTCAGTTACTGTTTTTAGTTCCTTTTGCAATTGACCAATTACATTTTTTTGTTCATTGCATTCTTTTTCCATTTTTTCTATTTTATTTTGCAGTGATCTCATTTCGTTTCCCCATGTTTCTTCTAACTCTCTTTTAAGATTTTTTATGCAATCTTCAAAGAAAGCCTTGTGGCATGGAGACCAATTTATGTCTCTCTTTGGGGCTTTTTCTGGAGTTGCTTTACATTTAGGGGCCTCAGGATTTGAGGTCTGTTCTTCCCTATCTCCATAAAAGTTGTCTATGGTGAGAGCTCTTTTTGTTTTTTTATTCATTTTTTTTAAAGGTGTGAGGTCTGTTTAGGGTAAAGGTAGGACAGCTGCTTTAATTTGCCTTGGGGCAGTTCTGCTGATTGAGTTATATCAGGAACTGGGCAGTTCTGCTGATTGAATTATGTCAGGGGCTGGGCAGCTCCGAAGATTGAATTATTTCTGGTGCTTATCAGTCCTGTTGTTTGATTGATTGCTTTAAGGTGCTGTGTAATGGCAGCTAGGTCCGATGCTCATCAGGGGTTCAGTGGTTCACATTCTATCCCCCTCAAAAGGCAGACCCTCCAAACCACCTGCCCACAATCAGGACAAATTGTTCCAAGAGGCTCGCAGAAGACTCCCAGGTGTGTGAAAAGCACAACGCTCCCACTCCTGTTCCGACTCCTGTTCCAGCTCCCTGCTCCAGCTCCCTGCCCCGGTCTCCCTGTGCTGCAGTCTGGGTTCAGTAGGCCGCCCCCTGCCCCATTAAAACAGACCTGTTTTGAGGTTCTTCCAGAGTATCTTCTTCTAGAATCGTGTTGTTCTCCAGATAGTGTGGATTTTTTTGCTTCAGAATCAATCTAGAGGCTTCATATGTTGTTGGTTTGAGGGGAGCTTAGAGGAGGTTACAGAGAATCCTGTCTGATCTCCGCCACCATGCCCCCCCCCCCCCGGAAGGAAGTCCCAGATCTGGAACTCTTAATTGAACATCAGATAGATAATTTTGATTATATTAAGTTAAAAAGTTTCTGTACAAATAAAACTAATGTAGACAAAATTAGGAGGGAAGCATCAAATTGGGAAATCATCTTTACATTTAAGGTTTCTGATAAAGGTCTCATCTGTAAGATATATAGAGCATTATCTCATATTTATAAGAATTCAAGCCATTCTCCAATTGATAAATGGTCAAAGGATATGAATAGACAATTTTCAGATTAGGAAAATAAAACTATTTATAATCATATGAAAAGGTGCTCCAAATCACTATTGATCAGAGAAATGCAAATTAAAACAACTCTGAGGTACCACTACACACCTGTCAGATTGGCTAAAATGACAGGAAAAGATAAAGATGAATGTTAGAGGGGATATGTGAAGACTGGGACACTGATGCATTGTTGGTGGAGCTGTGAACGGATCCAACCATTCTGGAGAGCAATTTGGAGCTATGCTCAAAAAGTTATCAAAGTATGCATACCCTTTGACCCAGCAGTGTTTCTATTGGGCTTATATCCCAAAGAAATCATAAAAGAAGGAAAGAGCCCCACATGTACAAGAATGTTTGTGGCAGCTCTTTTTGTAGTGGCTAGAAACTGGAAACTGAATGGATGCTCATCAATTGGAGAGTGGCTGAATAAATTATCATATATGAATGTTATGGAATATTATTGTTCTGTAAGAAATGACCAGCAGGACGATTTCAGAGAGGCCTGGAGAGACTTGCATGAACTAATGCTCAGTGAAGTGAGCAGAACCAGGAGATCATTATTCATGGCAACAACAGTACTATATGAGGATCAGTTCTAATGGACATGACTCTCTTCAATAATGAAATGCTTCAAACCAGTTCCAATTGTTCAGTGAAGAAAGTCATATACACCCAGAGAGAGGGATGTGAAATGTGGACCACAACATAACATTTTCATGTTCTCTATTGAGGTTTGCTTGCATTGTATTTCCTTTATAGGATTATTCTTTCTTGTAGATACGATTTCTCCTGCACAAAAAAAAAATGATGTGTGTCAATAACTATACATATATTCGATTTCTTAAGTATTCTAACATAATTATCATATAGTGGATATCCTGCCATGTAGGGGAGTGGTGAGGAGTAGGGGGGGAAAATTTGTGACAGAAAGCTTTGTAAGGGTTAATGTTTAGGAATTACCTATACATATGTTTTGCAAATAAAAAGTATTAATAAAAATTTTTTTTTAAATTTAAAAAAATAGTTTTCTTATTTTCAATTTTCTTAATTTCTCCTTTCATTTTTAAAATTTCCAATTTGGTATTTAATTGAGGGTTTTTTTATTTGTTCTTTTTCTATTTTTTTTAATAATAAGGACAATTCATTGATCTTTTCTTACTCTATTTTATGCAAGTAAGCATCTAGAGAAATAAAGTTGCCCCTTATAACTGCTTTAGCAGTATCCCACAAATTTTTGTATGCTATCTCATTATTGTCATTCTCCTGGATGAATTTATTGATTGGGTCTATGATTTGCTCTTTCACCCATTCATTCTTCAGGATTAGATTATTTAATTTCCAATTAGCTTTTGGTCTATTTTCTCCTGGCCTTATATTGCATGTGATTTTTATTGCATCATGATCTGGAAAAGATGCATTTACTATTTCTGCCTTTTGGCATTTGATTTTGAGGTTTATATGCCTTAACACATGGTCAATTTTTGTATAGGTCCCATGGACTGCTGAGAAAAAAGTAAATTCCCTACTTTCTCCATTCCATTTTCTCCATAGATCTATCATACCTAACTTTTCTAATAATTGGTTTATCTCCCTAGTTTCCTTCTTGTTTATTTTGTGGTTTGACTTATCTAATTCTGAGAGAGCAAGGTTGAGATCCCCCACTAGTATAGTTTGGGTATCTATTTCTTCTTGCATCTCTCTTAATTTCTCCCCTAGGAATTTGGATGCTTTTGCACTTGGTGCATATATATTTAGTATTGATATTGCTACATTATCTATGATACCCTTTAATAAAATATAGTTTCCTTCCTTATCTGTTTTGATTAGATCTATCTTGGCTTTTACTTGATCTGAGATAAGAATTGCTACCCCTGCTTTTTTTGTTCACCTGAAGCATAATAGGTCCTGCTCCAGCATTTTACCTTCATCCTATATGTATCACTATGTTTTAGATGTGTTTCTTGTAGACAACATATTGTGAGATTCTGGTTTTTAATCCAGTCTGCTATCTGCTTCTGCTTTATGGGAGATTTCACCTCATTCACATTCACAGTTAGAATAACTAATTCTTTATTTCCTGCCATCTTATTTACCCAAGTTCTGTTTTTCCCTTTCCTTTCCCCTTTCTCCCTTCCCCCCTCCTCAGTACTTTGCTTTTGATGACCCCCTCCCCCAAACAATCCAGGAACCTTTGGATCCCCTCCCCTTTTTTATTCTTTTCGCCTGATTCTTCTATTTTCCCTTCTATTAGTTTATCCCTTTCTTTTCCTCCTTTTCCTCCCACTTACCTCTAGAAACAGACAAGTTTCTATGTGAAATCAAGTGTCTGATATACACTTTTAGAGCCCAATCTGATGAGAGTAAGATTTACACAATGCTCATATCCTTCCCCTGTTTCAATTATATTAGGTTTTCTTTGCCTCTTCAAGAGATTTTACCTTGTTTTTATCTCCTTTTTTTTAGATCTTATTTTACCACTTTTTCCCTGTTTTCCCTAGTATGACAGCCCTTCCCCCTCTATTTTTTTCATATTATCAAAGTAATATCTACTTAATTATACTCCCAAACTTTAAGTATCCCCATAGTAGAAATAAAGTTCTCGAGTCCTTTCCTTTTTACCTTTTTATGCTTCTCTTGAATTCTGTGTTTGGAGGTCGAATTTTTTGTTAAGATCTGGTCTTTTCATTAGAAATAGGTGAAATTCATCTATATCATTGAATGACAATCTTCTTCCCTGGAAGATAGTGTTCATTGTAGCTGGATAGCTTATTTTTGGTTGGAATCCAACTTCTTTTGCCTTTCGGACTATCTGGTTCTAGGCCTTTCAGTCCTTCAATGTGGAGACTGACAGATCGTGTGTAATTCTAATTATTGATCCTCAGTATTTGAATTGTTTCTTTCTAGCTGCTAGCAGAATTTTTTCCTTGGTGTGATAGTGCTGAAATTTAGCCACGATATTTCTTGGGGTTTTAATTTTGGGATCTCTTTCAGGAGGTCATAGGTGAATTCTTTCAATGGTGATTTTGCCTTTTGATTCTACAGTCTCAGGGCCGTTTTCTTTCAGGATTTCCTGGAAGATGGTGTTTAGCATCTTTTTTTTTCATCATGGCTTTCAGGAAGTCCAATAATCCTTAGATTGTCTCTCCTAGATCTATTTTCCTAGTCAGTTGTTTTTCCTAGGAGATATTTCATATTTTCTTCTAATTTTTCATTTTTTTTGTTTTTGTTTGAATGATTCTTGAAGTCTTATTGAGTCATTCACTTGCAATTGTTCAATTCTCATTTTTAAAGTGTTGTTTTCTTCAGTTACCTTTTTAAGCTCCTTTTGTAAGTGGACAATTGAATTTTTTTTATTTATTGCACTCTTTTTACACTTCACTATTTTTATTTTTCAATAAATTGGCATCTTTTTACTATCTCTTTTTCAGGGCATTATATTCTTCTTGCAAGATACTGTATCCTTTTTGCACTGATTTCAATTTATTTTCCCATTTATCCTCCAGATCTCTTTTGAGGTTCTTTATGCAGTCTTCCAGAAAGGCCTTTTGAAAAGGGGACCAGTCATGGTCCTTAATAACTTCCTCTGGAGTTTTGTCTAAAGGAACCTCAGCATCTGGGGTCAGCCCTTCTTTCTCTCGATAGAAGCTATCTATGGTGGGAGCTCTCTTTTGCTTCATTTTTTTTTAGACAGAGTGGATGTTTCTTTAAGGCTCAGAAAAACGGTGGGTGAAGTTCTTTGCCCTGGGGCAATTCGGCAAATTAACTTAAAGTGCTGGGCCAGTAGGGGCTAGGACTAAGTCTGAATTATTCCTTAAAAAAAGGCAAATCTGCCAAAACACCTGTCCCCATTCAGGGCAGAGTGTCCGGAGTGCCTCAGATAAACTCCAGGTGTTTGGAGTTTGGAGTTTGGAGTTTCTGCCACACTGAGCTGAGTCCCACCCTCACTTCCAGGCTGCACCTACTGGACTGTTTATTCCTCTGTCCGAGTTAAACAAACCTGATATGAAGTTCTTCAGAGATATCTGAAAGCAGTGTCCAAATATTTCTGGATTCGTTGACTTGAAGATCAGTTCAGAGGCTTATTTTATTGTTAATTTGAGCGAAGATCAGAGGAGGACACAGAGAGTCACGTTTTCACTCTGCCATCGTGGCTCCACCCCCCTCAAATTTGACATTTTTAAAGATAAATTTATGTTTGGCATTGGAACTGCATAACTGATCTATCAGAGTTCTCTTCAGTAGTGTTTGAATATCAACAGCACATGTATTTTTAAAGAACAAGACAATACTCACATGCAGGTCAGAAGTAGTACAAGTAGTGCAATGATACTCTCAAGGTCCCTATGAAGAACATTATTATTGATTTATGTTACATGGGAGACACTGGCACACAGCCACCTATCCTGGCATTCCTGCATCATCGAAGACACTATTTTTGAGGAGCCAAACAGACTTGCAGTAACACAAAGGAAATAATCTAAAATATCTTCACACTTGTTCAAATGAACTATTTGTACCTATCCTTTGGTAGCGCCTTCTGAGTTCATATTGAACTGTAAGTTATACAACTTTAGTATAACATGGAAGTATTTGTTCCTTTTTCATCTTTTCTTATACTACTTTCATATGCTATACCGATACATCTATGAGTTCAGAGTGCTTTCAGATGGTTGAAGTCAGAAAATAAGGTTAATTTGAGTTTTCAGAGATTATATTTCCCATCTCCCCTGATTCCTGAAAAATTTATTTCTAAAACAAAAAGAAAACAAAACAAAACAAACAAAAAAAACACTTTTCCATTTAAAAATAAGTCCAGAGGAGTTAATGCCTCCCCTCCACACACATAGATAAATCCCAGTGTTCTATGATTAGGTCCTCCAAAAATGTAAGGTACCTGAAAATTTACCCATTTCTTTATTTCCTGAACATGACAGTGCATCTTCTGTTACTTTCCCATACTTTTCAGAAAAAAAATGCTTTCCCTAACAAAGTGCCCACTTGGATTCTGTTGACATCATTCTCTGATGTATCTGTACTCCAGCTGTGTTTCAAAAGTTTCAATAACAAGCTAATAAGGCTGAGAGGCTAAGCAACATCTGCTTCTAATCACATTCATATCTTCAAAATGGGGAATCTTATGTTACGATGTAAGGAATGTCAGACAGAGCTTCCTAAATAGATTTTATTAGGCATTAATATCAACAAATAAGGCCACAATTCAATACAATCCCAAATGTTTAAGAGTAACGTCTTGCTTTAGTGGTTTAATTCTTCCAACATATTTTTAAAGGCCTTTTTCTCTTGTGTTGAATTTGGTAATCAAGACAATTATAGATAAATCTTTCTGGTGACATGACTTATATAATCCCTAAAATTGCAGTTGGTAGTCAGGTTTTGATTCTTCACATATTAATGTGATAAATGTTATGCTAGACAATGAGGAATGTGAGCAGCATGCCATTGTGCTCTCTTGCTACTTCCTCCTTCTTTCTAAATAGAAAAAAAAGAACAGGAAGCTTCCTAGAAGAATGAATAATAAAAGGAGATAAATATAGTTATGATATTAGCTGAAAAGTCTTGAGGCACCAACTGTCTCTAAATTTCTGTCTAAACTGAATAAAAATTGAATCAGTCTTACACCAGGAATATACTCTTTTAGGTGAATTTAGAACAGACATATGTCTTCTTGTTCTCTGGTAACCCACAAAAGATGGCAGGAAATACAGGATTACAGAATATTTTGTCCAGCTTTTAGGAAATGGTTTTTCAACCTGTATAAGGAAAAACTAAAACAAAACAGAACAAAACTAAAACAACCATCTCTGAAAAATGAACTCCAATGGTTATACTTAACATTGAATTAATTAGATTGTTTGGGGCAGAAGGACAAAGTATGATTGACAAGATGGTTTGTATGTTTGAAAAATTCACTGGACTTGGAGTCAGTAAATGTATTTTGAAATCTCACTGCAATTTTTATTAATTGCATGACCCTCCTGACTAACAATTTGGTGAACCTCAGATTTCTTATCTAGAAACATCAATATCGAAATGGATCCATAATTTCGTTAACAGGGATTCTCTCAGTTTTTGCAGAGGATCATAAGATCATAGATTAAAAGTGGAAAGGGACTTCAAAACCATCCAGGTCAACCCCATTATCTTACTCAAGGGGAAATTTAAGATGAGGGGTAGAGTGATTTTTTCAGGGTCACCCAGGTTTTAATTTAGTTTCTTTGATTCCAAAATCAAGGTCTTTTCTAGTATATTGTGCTGGACCCCATCCATATGAAAAGAGGATTTGGGACCAAGTACAAAATATGAGTAATTTGCCTTGGGACAAAGGATCACAGTTATCACCATATTTACTTGAGATACTGAAGCAAATGAATAAAGAATGGAGTAATGATGAACAATGTCAATAAACTCTTATTTTTTGTTCCATATAAACATAATTAACATTAGTATTCTATTCCAATGATCTGAAGGACCAAGAATGAAACATTAAGTATGAATTCATGTCAGCTCTCAAAGACTCAATCACAAAAAATATGTGCCAGAAATGCAAATGATCACAAGTCTCAAGAAGCCAAACATTCAAAGGCCCTACGATTCTGTGAATGATAATTCAGTAAGCATTGATTTAGTATTTGCTATAAGCCAGTCACTGTTCTAGGCACTAGGGTATAAAGACAAAATAATCACATAAAAAACAACATTCTTTCCCTTAAGGAGCTTGTATTCTATGAAACGTGGGAGTGGGAAAGAGCTACTAAACCATGTCTACAAATATAAATAGAAATAAAATATGGACAAAATAAAATTTCAAATAATTTTGGGAAGAACCTTAGAAAAGGCCTCATATACAATGTGACTCAAGTTAACACTTGAAAAGAATGAACGGTTCCAAGGTGTGTAAATAAAGGATAAAATCACACAGAGATATCTGTGCAAAATGGGATATTTTATATGAGAAATAACAAAGAGATAAGTTTCACTGATAAATGAAGTATATAAAGGATAGAAATCTGTAAATCATCCTGTAAATAAGTACTGGGGCAAGAAGGACCACTGATGCTTCTGATGAGAGGGGGGATATGGTCAGAAATACAGTTTTGGAACATCATTTTGGCCTCTAGATGGAGGATGAAGTGTGGCAGTAAGATAATCACTAATAAAGCCCTGAGCAGAAGTATTTTAATTACAGAAGTGACCATCTGAATTCTGACCAAGGAAGAAAGAAGGATATTGTAGATTCAGAATTAGCAAAACTTGGTGCACAATTAGATATAGAAAATATATAAAAATGAAGGGCTGAAGTTTTCAGAGCAGAGTTGATGAGATTCTAGGACATGGTCCAATAACATTGAAGACTAAATTTAGAAGAATTAGTAAGTGAATGAAGTTATGGTTAGATAAAAGAATTTCTGAAGTCAAGATTATGTAAGTATGGTTATGAGTAATGATAAAAAATCTAACATGAGCACATCTTTTGAGAGTAGGATGGGACGAAGGTACACTTTTAGAAAGTGGAAGACAATGATGATCTAGGTAAAACACTCTTGGAGGGGACATTAAAGTGTACAGAGAAGTCCCTATGTCTAAGGTCATGTCGATTGTTACATTGCACTTTAAAGTTTTCAAAGAATTTTACATATTTCATTTGATCCTTTTGATCTTACAACACTGAGAAAGTAGGTGATATTATTATTCCCATTTTAATAAGTCTTCTGAAGTAAAGAGGACTTTCTCAGGATAACAGTTAGTGTCTCTGAGGTAAGACTTGAATTCATCCTTCTGATACCAAGTCTAGCACTTTATCCATTATCCTAAATAGCTGTCATTGAAAGCTGGTAGGTGATTTGGACAAGAATCTTAATTGTTTGATATAAATTTAGTGTTTGCAGGGCTGGAGATAATAACAGACAAGAGATATTGAGGAGCAAGTAACATGCCTATTCTTCCTCCTTGTCTGGTGTGTATATATAGAAAACTAAGATCACAAAACAAGAAGACATCAATTTGCTAGAGAATATCAAGATAGAGAATCAATTGATAGAGAGCCAGATTTGGTAGTTCAAGAATTTGGTAAGATTAATGATTCAAGACAATTTGTTAATAATAGTGGAATTGCAAGGAAATCATTGAAAAAAAAAAGAAATGGCAAATAATCAAGAAAATATTTATGGAAATGATTCTTGTACAGCAAAGAACTGAAAACAACATGGACTGGATAATGGATAAATAAATCGGGGTACATAAATGGAATGGATTACTACTTTTATTAATAAATGATGAATTCAGTGATACATGATAAAGTTTGCATAAAGTACTGTGATGTTAACTAAACAAAGTAAAGATAATATACTGCCTGAGTATAAGAAGTGAATAGAAATTATAAGAAGGGGGGCGGAGCCAAGATGGTGGAGGGAAAGGGTGACTCTCTGCTTCCTCCTCCAAACTTCTCTCAAATCAACAATAAAATAAGCCTCTGAACTGATCTTCAAGTCAACAAATCAGGAAATATTTGGATACTGCTTGCAGATATCTCTGAAAAACTTCACATCAGGTTTGTCTAGCTCGGACAGAGGGATAAACAGAGGACTTTGGTGTCAGAGAACTCTGGTGGAGGCCGGAAGTGAGTGAGAGTGGGACTCAGCTCAGCTCAGCTCACCTCAGACGGGCAAAAAAACTCCAAACTCCAAACTCCAAATTCCAAACACCTGGAGTTTATCTGAGGCACTCTGGACACTCTGCCCTGATTGGGGGCAGGTGTTCTGGCAGACTTGCCTTGTTTAAGGAGTAATTCGGGCTTAGTCCTAGCCCCCACCGGCCCAGCACCTTAAATTAATTCGCCGAAGCGCCTCAGGGCAAAATCATCAGCCAGCCGTTTCAGCCGTTTTTTTTCCCCTTACCTTAAAGAAAAATCCCCCTGTTTTAAAAAAAAAAAAAAAAATGAAGAGACAAAAGAGAGCTCTCACCATAGACAGCTTTTACAAAGAGAAAGAGGAGAAGACCCCAGAGCCAGAGGTTCCTTTAGACATAACTCCAGAGGGAATCAGCAAGGACCATCACTGGTCCCAGTTTCAAAAGGCCTTTCTGGAAGATTGCTTAAAGAACCTAATAAAAGAACTGGAGGATAAATGGGAAAATAAATTGAAATTAGTGCAAGAAGGATACAGTATCTTGCAAGAAGGATATGATGCCCTACAAAAGAGATATGAAAAAGACACCAATCTATTGAAAAATAAAATTAGTGAAGTGGAAAAAGAGTGCAATGAACAAAAAA
>JAJPUD010034027.1:0-11055 GCA_023553655.1 Myrmecobius fasciatus
AATGGGGCTATTTAAATAATTTATTTCCTCTTCTGTTAACTTGGGCAGTCTATATTTTTGTAGATATTCCTCCATTTCATTTAGATTATCAAATTTATTGGCATAAAGTTGGGTAAAGTAACTCCTAATTATTGCTCTAATTTCCTCTTCATTGGTGGAAAGTTCTCTCATCATTTTTGAGACTACCAATTTGATTTTCTTCTTTCCTTTTTATAATCAAATTAACTAAATGATTATCTATTTTGTTGTTTGTTTTTTTATAAAACCAACTCTTACTTTTATTTATTAATTCAATAGTTTTCTTATTTTCAATTTCATTAATCTCCCTTTTTATTTTCAGAATTTCCAGTTTGGTATTTAATTGAGGGTTTTTAATTTGCTCTTTTTTTTTTTTAGCATTTTAATAGTAAGCCCAATTCATTGATCTTTCTCTATTTTGTGCAAGTAAGCATCTAGTGATATAAAATTACCCCTTATAACCTCTTTAACCATATCCCACAAATTTTGGTATGTTGTCTTATTATTGTAATTCTCCTGAATGAAATTATTGATTTTGTCTATGATTTGCTCTTTCACCCATTCATTCTTTGGAATTAGATTATTTAATTTCCATTTAACTTTTGGTTTATTTTCCCCTGTCCTTATTTTACATGTGATTTTTATTGCATCATGATCTGAAAAAGATGCAAATACTATTTCTGCCTTTCTGCTTTTGATTTTGAGGTTTTTATGCCCCAACACATCAATCATAATGGATTCTGCTCCAGCTCTTTACCTTCAGTCTGAGCATATCTCTATGCTTTAGATGTGTTTCCTGCAAACAACATATTGTTGGATTCTAGTTTTTAATCCAGTCTGCTATCTGTTTCCGCTTTATGGGAAAGCTCATGCCATTCATATTAATAGTTAAAATAACTAATTTTGTATTTCCTGCCATCTTATTTACCCAAAGTTTTGTTTTCCTCTTTTCTTTCCCCTTTCTCCCTTCCACCATCCCCAGTATTTTGTTTTTGATGGCCACTTCCTTCTAACAGTCCTCCCTCTTTTTGAACCCCTTCCACTTTTTTTACACCTTTCCTCTTAATTCTTCTATTTTTCCTTCTATTAGTTTATACCTTTCTTTTCCTCCTTTCCCTCCCACTTCCCAATAAGGAGGGACAAGTTTCTCTGTGAAGCCAAATGTGTCTGATATACTCTTTTAGAGCACAATCTGACGAGAGTAAGATTTACATAATCCTCATCTTCCTTCCTTCTTTCCATAAATTATATTAGGTTTTCTTTGCCTCTTTATGAGACTTTACCTTATTTTTACCTCCTTTTTGTAACCTGATTTTACCTCCTTTTTCCTCGTTATCCCAGTATGATAGCCCTTCCATCTCTAGTTTCTTTTTCTTATTATCAAATTAAAATAAAATTATACCATTCTTTAAGTATACCCATAATAGAAATATAGTTCTCAAGACATTTCCTTTTTTATCTTTTTTATGCTTCTTTTGAGTGCTGTTTTTGGGGGGTCAAACTTTTTTGTTCAGATTTGGTCTTTTCATTAGAAATAGGTGAAATTCACTTATATCATTAAATGACCATCTTCTTCCCTGGAAGATAATGCTCATTCTAGCTGGGTAGCTTATTCTTCACTGTAAGGGAAGTTCCTTTGCCTTTTGGAATATCTGTTTCCAGGCCCTTTCATCCTTCAATGTGAAGACTGATAGATCTTGTGTGATTCTAATTAGAGTTCCGCATTATTTCTTTCTAGTTGCTAGCAATATCTTTTCATTGGTGCAATAGTCCTGAAAGTTGGCCAAGATATTCCTTGGGAATTTAATTTTGGGGTCTCTTTCAGGAGGTGATTAGTGCATTCTTTTGATGGGTATTTTGCCTTCTGATTCTAAAACATCAGGCAGTTTTCTTTCATGATTTCCTGGAAGATAGAATCTAGGTTCTTTTTTCATAATGGCTTTCAGGGAGTACAATAATACTTAGATTGTCTCTCATAGATCTATTTTCCAGGTCAGTTGTTTTTCCTAGGAGATATTTCATATTTTCTTCTATTTTTTCATTTTTTTGTTTTTGTTTGACTGATTCTTAAAGTCTTATTGAGTCATTCACTTCCATTTGTTCATTTCTAATTTTCAATGTATTATTTTCTTCAGTTACCTTTTTTAGCTCTTTTTTTGTAATTGGCCCATTGAATTTTTTGGTTAATTTGAGACATTTTCCATTTCACCAATTGTATTTTTCAGTGAATTGGTGTCTTTTTCATATTCCTTTAGTATAGCATTATATGCTTTTTCCATTCCTTCTTACAATCATCTCATTTCATTTCCCTATTTTTCATCTAACTCTCTTTTGAGATTCTTTAAGCAGTCTTCCAGGTAAGCCTTGTGAAATGGGGAACAGCTCCTATCTTTTTTGTGGCTTCCTCTGGATTTGCTTTATCTTTATGAACCTCAGGATTTGGGGTCTGTTCTTCTAGCTCTCCATAAAAGCTCTTTATGGTTAGAGTTATTTTCGCATTTCTATTCATTTTTTAAAGCTTGAGGTCTGTTTAAAGCAGTGAAGCCACAGCTGTGGTAATTTTCCTGGAGCAATTTGGCTGATTGACTTCTGGTGGTGGTGGTGCTGATTTGGGTAGGTCCTGCTTTTGCAGTGGGCTTCAATCTACCTTTTGCAAAAGGCAGATCTACCAAAGAACCTGCCCACAATCAGGGCAGAGTGTCCCAAGAGCCTCATATAGACTTCCCAGGTGTTTAGAATCTACCACACTTGTCCCACCCAGCTTCCTGCTTTATGTTCAGGTGCTGCATCAGAGCTATGAAAACTGCCCTACCCCTTGCCCAACTGAAACAGAACTGCTTTGGAGCTCTTTCAAGGTAACTTCTGCTATGAATGTGTTGTAGTCTAAATATTTGTTGATACTTTGATTTAAAAATCAGTTTAGAGGCTTAATCTGATGTTAGCTTGAGAGAAGGTAAGAGGAGGACACAGCGAGTCCTGTCTTCACTCAAAGATTTGGTTTCACCCACATCCTTAACTTTTCTAAGATTCTATTTACCTCCTTAACTTCTTTCTTATTTATTTTGTGGTTCAATCTAGTTCTGAGAGAACAAGTTTGAGATCTTCCACTAGTATAGTTTTGCTGTCTAATTCTTTTTGCAGCTCTTTTAAATTCTCCTTTAGGAATTTTGATGCTATAGCACTTGGTGCATATATTTTAGCATTGATATTACTTCATTATTTATGGTACCTTTAAGTTTCCTTCTTAGGCCTTTTAATTACATCTATTTTTAATTTTGCTTATTCTGAGATCAGGATTGGTACCCATGCTTCTTTTACCTCAGATGAAACTTAATAGATTCTGCTCCAGTCTTTAACCTTTACTCTGTGTCACTCTGCTTTAAATGAGTTTCTTGTAAACAACTAATTGCAGGATTTTGGCTTTCAATTCAGTCTGCTATTCCCTTCCATTTTATGGGAGAGTTCATCCCATTGACATTCACACATAAAATTACTAACTTTGTATTTCCTGCCCTCTCCTTTACCTACAGTTATACTTTTCTCTTCCCTTTCCTCTTTTTCCTCCGCTCCAGTATTTTATGACTGATCACTACCTCTCCTCGTGTTTTGCAGCCTCTCCCTCTTTCTTATACCTTTCCCCTTCTACTTCTTTTCTCCCTTCCATTAGCTTCCCTTCTTCCTTCCCCCTTCCCCTCCTACTTCCCTGTAGGATGAAACAAACTTCTCTGTGAAGCTAAATGTGTCTGATATTCTCTCTTTGAGCCAAATCTGATGAGATTAAGGTATGCACAATGCTCATCACCTTCCTCTCTTTTCCTCAATTGCAATAAGTCATTTTTTAACCTCCTATGACATGTAATTTACCCTATTTTAACTCCATTTTCCTCTTCTTCCAGTAGATCACCTTTCTTCCTCTAGCTTCTTTTTTAAATCATCATAATAAAATTTAATTATCCCTTCACTCTCTAAGTATATCCATAATAGAGACAGAAATCATAAGAGTTAAACTGATCATCTTATGATTTTGGAATGTAAGCTTTTTAACTTATAAAAGAATTTTTTTTTCTTTCTACCTTTTTATGCTTTTCTTGATTTCTGTTTTTAAGGATCAAATTTTTTTGTTCAGCTCTGGTCTTTTCATCAGAAATAGATGAAATTCACCTGCTTCATCGAAGGTCCATCTTTTCTCCTGAAAGATGAGGCTCGGCTTTCATGGATAATTGATTGTTAGATGCAATCCAAATTCCTTTGCCTTTCAGAATATCAGATTCCATGCCCTTTGATATTTTCATGTGAAAGCTGTTAGGTCTTGGGTAATGGTGATTGTGGTTTCTCTATATTACAGTTATTTCCTTCTGTCTGCTTGCAATAGTTTGTCCTTGATTTAATAATTCTGAAATTTAGCCACAATGTTCCTTGGAGTTTTCATTTGGGGATCTCTTTCAGGAAGTGATTAGTGAATTGGTGCAATAGCTATTTTATCCTCTGGTTCTAGGACATCCAGGCAGTTTTCCTTGATGACTTCCTGAAAGATGATGTTTAGGCTCTTTTTTTCATCATGGTTTTCAGGAAGTCCAAAAATTTTTAAATTTTCTCTTCTAGATTTAATTTCCAAGTCAGTTATTTTTCCAATGAGGTATTTTACATTTTGTTCTGTTTTTTTTCATTTTTTTTGTTTGACTGATTCTTGAATTCTCATTGAGTCATTCACTTCCATTTGTTCATTTCTAATTTGTATTGAATTATTTTCTTTAGTTAACTTTTTTATCTCCTTTTGTGTTTGGCCAATTGAGGTGTTTTGTTCATGGAATTTTTTTTTCCATTTCACAAATTCTGTTTTTCAATTAATTGAATTCTTTTTCATATCTATTTTGCAAGGAGTTATATGCTTTTTCCATTTCATCAAGTTTATTTTTTATAGTGTTTTCTTCAGATAATTTCTGGTTTTCTTTTTCTATACTCCCTTGCAAAACTCTCATTTTCTTTCTCTGTTTTTCTTCTGTCTTTGAAGATCTTTTTTGAATTCTTCTAAGAGTGCCTTGTGAAATTAGGAACTAACTCATATCATCCTTTGGGGTTTCATCTGGAGCTGCTTTGCTTTTTATAATCCTCAGTGTTTGAGGTCTGTTCTTCTCTTTCTCCATAAAAGCTGTCTATGGTCAAAGTTCTGTTTTCTTTTTTTGTTCATTTCTTTTAAAAAGGTGAGATCTGCTCTTAAGGCAAGGGGGAAGAGCTACATTAATTTGCCCTTGGGTGATCTTGCTGATTGATTTCCAGTAATGGGTTGCTGAGGCCAGATCCCACATTCTTTTGGGTTTTACAGACTCACTATTTGCCTTTTGAATTTGCATTGTGTGTCTTACAGCAAATTTCCTGAATCACCAGCTTGCACTCAGGATAGAGTAGTCTAGGAGCCTTGAAATATACTCCTCAAAACAAAAAAGCTTCAACACCCTGGCTCCTCACTACAGCTTTTTACCCCAGGTTTCTTGCTCTGCGGTCTGGGCTTGGCAGCTTCTCCCCATGCTCAATTGAAGCAGATTTTTTCTGAAGTTCTTCCAAAATATCTTCTTCTGAAAATTTGTTGTGGGTTTTGTCACTTCCAAACCAGTTCAGAGGCTTAGACTGCTGTTTATTTGAAGGTAGCTCAAAGGAGGTCAGATAGAGATGTGCCTACTCTTTACCATCTTGGCTCTGCCCCCTGCATAGGTGATTCTTAGTTGTAATCCTAGATCCTCTGCCCTCCAAAACAACATATTACAAACCTTTAACATAGACTCTGTGAAGGTTTGTATTATCTTGACTGTGGCTGTATGATATTTGAATTGTTTCTGACTGCTTATTGCATTTTCTTCTTCACTTGGAAACTCTGGGAACTGGCTATTATAATCTTGGAAGTTTTCATTTGGGGTCTCCTTCAGGAGTTGATCAGTGTAGTTTCTCAATTTTTATTTTGTTTTCTGGTTCTAAGATATGAAGATAATTTTCCTTGATAATTTCTTGAAAGATGATGTCTATGATTTTCTTTTATTATGGATTTCATGTAATCCAATAATTCTTAAAATGTTTCTCCTCTATTTTCCAAAGCAATTGTTTTTTCAATGAGAAATTTCAATTTCTTCTATTTTTCCTTTATTTTTTAAAATTTTGTTTGATTTTTTTTAATTTTGCAGTGTCATAGAGGCATCAGCTTTCACTTGTCCAATTCTAATTTTTAAGAAATATGGCATATGGAAAACCCAGAAAACATAATTTCTGGCTAATTATTTTGCAAATTATGATTAGTGAATAATTAATAAAAGAATGGTCATTTGACTTTGTCTCATAAACCAAAGACAAATTATACAAGTCTCTCAATACTTATATACTCTCCAAAGAATGAGTTTTGCTAATAGGCAGCAATCAAACATGATTAGATAATAATTAATGAGAATGAATATTACAAAGAAAAGTAGACCTATTTTAATAAGGGGATAAGAGATATGATTTAGATTACTTCACCTTTATTCCTCTCTACAGAGACTGCTGAAGCTTCAAGTAGTCTAGACAAAAGAATTTATTTCCATGTGAATACAATATACTGGACCGTAATTTACATAATTTGGCTTTTCTCTTTAATCAGAACACAATGTTGAGGGAGATTTTGAACAATATTGAGGAGAGTAATCCAATATCACCAGCTCTGATTTGACTTAGTGGAGAAAGAAGAAATAAGAAGGGGAAAAACAAAAGAAATAAAAGCAAACCTTGATTCCCTAATGTTAATTGGTTACTAATATATGAGAAAAGTTATTATTTTCTTTACTGAGCTTTTGTACCTTCCTTTCCATTTGGCCAATTGTGATTTTTAAGTTGCTCTTCTCTTCAGTGGATCTTTTTTCTTCTTTTCCCATTTATTCTGATTTTTAAGGTATTCTCTTCAGTGTTTTTGATGTCACCTTGTCTAAGCTGTTGACACCCTTTTTCTTGATTTCCTTGCATCACTCACATTTGTGTTCCCAAGTTTTCCTTTACCTCTCCTATTTGATTTTAAAAATTCTCTTTGTGCTTTGCAGAAATTTGTTCTGAGCCTGAGACTAATTCACATTTTTCTTTAAGGTTTTAGATGTAGCATTTTTGAGGGAGGGATCTTCTGTTTGATTTGTGTTTCAATTTTGCTTATTACCAGTGATAGCTTCCCATGGTCATATCTCATTTATTTTTATTTATTTATTTTTGCTGTTAGTTCATTTTTTCAGCCTATTTCTTGATTTTATTTTTATGTTAAAATTGATCTCTGCTCCTAGGGAGAAAGAGCACTGTTCCAAGCTTCACATTTTAGGCATGATACTTTAAGAGTCAGTTCTGATTGTCTGTAAGTTTTTAGTTCTTCAGAGGTATACTTTAAGAAGTGGGTTTGGGGACGGAGCCAAGATGGCAAACTGCAGACAGCATCCACTGTGAGCTCCTGAGACCTTTCCTCAGACCCAGACAAATTGAGCCTCCGAACTGCTTTTGGAGTGAGGGCTCCACCAAACACTTGGACTACAATGCACTTCTATCAAAAATCTATTTTGAAAAAACTCCAGAGAAGGGTAGCCTCAGGGGAATCGTCTGCTGGCCACTATCAGACACCACCATGCCCAGGGCAGAAGCAGCTTGGATTTTAGGCACCCAGGAAGTCCCTGGGAGACACCTGGGCCACTTTGCACTGCTTGTGGGCAGGTGCTTTGGCAGATCTGCCTTTGGTAAAGGGTGGATTGAGAGCAGCTGAAAACGTGGTCCTAGTGCAGAGCTAGCCCAACCAGCCTCAGACCGGAAGTCAACTACGGCAAACTGCCCCAGGGCAAATTGAAATTGCCCTGCTGGTGACTGATACCTCAGCTCAAAATCATGAGTAAGAAGCAGAAGAGAGCTCTCACCATAGACAGCTTCTACAGAGAGAAAGTAGAGCAGTCCCCAGATCCTGAGATTCTGAAAACAATCCCAGATGAAGCCACAAAGGCGGACGTAAGCTGTTCTCCTTTTCAGAAGGCTTACCTGGAAGATTGTGTAAAGAATCTCAAAAGAGAGCTAGAAGAAGATTGGGGAAATAAATTGAGATCAGTGCAAGAAGAAAATAACGCTTTGCAACAGAGATGTGAAAAACTGGAAAACAGGACTGGTGAATTGGAAAAAGAAAACAATTCACTGAAAAACAAAATTGGTGAATTGGAAAAAATTACCAATTCACTGGAAAGTAAAAAATGATGAACTGGAAAAAGACAACAATTCACTGAAAAATAAAATTGGCAAAATGGAAAAAGAATGCATTGAACCAATAAATTCAATTGGCCAGCTACAAAAGGAGCTAAAAAAGATAACTGAAGGAAATAATACTTTAAAAATTAAAATTGAACAAATAGAAGTAAATGACTCAATAAGACTTCAAGAATTATTCAAACAAAAACAAAAAAATGAAAAATTAGAAGAAAATATGAAGTATCTCCTAGGAAAAACAACTGACTTGGAAAACAAATACAGGAGAGACAATCTAAGGATTATCAGACTCCCTGAAAGCTACGATGAAAAAAAAGAACCTTGACGGTATCTTCCAGAAAATCATGAAAGACAACTGCCCTGATGTATTAGAATCAGAAGGCAAAATCGCCATCGAAAGGATTCACCAATCATCTAATGAAAGAGACCCCAAAATTAAAACCCCAAGGAAAATCATGGCTAAATTTCAGGTTTATCACACCAAGGAAAGGATATTGCAAGCAGCTAGAAAGAAACAGTTCAAATACCGAGGAAATGTAATGAGAATTACACAAGATCTGTCAGCCTCCACATTAAAGGATAGCGGGGCCTGGAACCAGATATTCTGAAAGGCAAAAAACTTGGATTACAGCCAAGAATAAGTTATCCAGCTAGAATGAGCATCATCTTCCAGGGAATAAGATGTTCATTCAATGATACAGGAGAATTTCACCTATTTCTAATGAAAAGACCAGATCTGAACAAAAAAATTGACCTCCAAATACAGAACTCAAGAGAAGCATAAAAAGGTAAAAAGGAAAGAACTCTTGAGAACTATATTTCTATTATAGGTATCTTCAAAGAATGGGGGTATAATTCGACTTTTCTTTGATAATAATGGAAAAGAAATTAGAGGTGGAAGAGATTCCATACTAAAAAAAGGGGGGGATGGGAAATGAGGCAAAATAAAGTAAAAATAAAGGACATAAAATAAGGCAAAATCTTATAAAGAGACATAGAAGATCTAATATAATTGAGGGAAAGAAGGGAGGGTGATGAGTATTGTGTAAATCTTACTCTCATTAGATTGGACTCTAAGATAGTATATCAGACACATTTGGCTTCAAAGAAAGGCCTGACCCTCCTTGTGGGAAGATGGGAGGGAAAGGAGGAAAGGAACGGGATAGACTAATAGAAGGAATAGGGGAAAGGTATAAAGGGGAGGAGGGGTTCTAAAGGAGGGAGGACTGTTGTTGGGAGGTGGTCATCAAAAATAAAGTACTGGGGAGGGGGTAAGGGAGAGAGGGGAAAGGGAAGAGAAAATCATAATTCTAGGTAAATAAGATGGCAGGGAATACAGATATAGTTATTATAACTGTGAATGTGAATGGGATGAACTCTCCCATAAAATGGAAGTGGGTAGCAGACTGAATTAAAAGCCAGAATCCTACAATATGTTGTTTACAAGAACCACATCTAAAACATATAGATACATAAAGAGTGAAGGTAAAGGGCTGGAGCAGAATCTTCTATGCTTCAGGTGAACAAAGAAAGGCAGGGGTAGCAATTCTTATCTTGGATCAAATAAAAACAAAAATAGATCAAATTAAAAGAGATAAGGAAGGAAACTATATTTCATTAAAGGGTACCATAGACCATGAAGCGGTATCAATACTAAACATATATGCACCAAGTGGTATAGCATCCAAATTCCTAGAAGAGAAACTATCAGAAATGCAAGGAGAAATAGACAGTAATACTATACTAGTGGGGGATCTCAACCTTGCTCTCTCAGAATTAGATAAATCAAACCACAAAATAAATAAGAAAGAAGTTAGGGAGGTAAACAAAAGGCTAGAAAAGTTAGGTATAATGGATCTCTGGAAGAAATTGAATGGTGATAGAAGGGAGTATCCTTTTTTTTCAGGGGTTCATGGAACTTATATGACAATTGATCATGTGTTAGGGCATAAAAACCTCAAATCTAATGCAGAAAAGGAGAAATAGCAAATGCATCCTTCTCAGATCATGATGCAATAAAACTCACATGTAATATAAGGCCAGGAGAAAATAGACCAAAAGTTAATTGGAAATTAAATAATCTAATCCTGAAGAATGAATTGGTGAAAGAGCAAATTATAGACACAATCGATAATTTCATCCAGGAGAATGACAATAATGAGACAACATATCAAAATTTGTGGGATACGGCCAAAGCGGTTATAAGGGGTAACTTTATATCTCTAGATGCTTACTTGTATAAAAGAGAGAAAGAGAAGATCAATGAACTGGGCTTACAATTTAAAAAGCTAGAAAAAAACCAAATTAAAAACCCTCAATTAAATACCAAATTGGAAATTCTGAAAATTAAAGGGGAGATCAATAATATTGAAAATAAGAAAACTATCGAATTAACAAATAAAAGTAAGAGTTGGTTTTATGAAAAAAAGAAGAAAATAGATAAGCCTTTAGTTAATTGATTAGAAAAAGGAAAGAGGAAAATCAAATTGTTAGTCTCAAAAATGATAAGGGAGAACCTTCCTTAAATGAAGAGGAAATTAGAGTAATAATTAGGAGTTTCTTTGCCCAACTTTATACCAATAAATTTGATAATGTAAATGAAATGGAGGAATATCTACAAAAATATGATTGCCTAAATTAACAGAAGAGGAAATAAATTATTTAAATAGCCCCATTTTGGAAAAAGAAATAGAACAAGCTATTAATCAACTCCCTAAGAAAAAATTTCCAGGGCTAGATGGATTTACATGTTAATTTTACCAAACATTCAAATAACAATTAATCCCAATACTATATAAA
>JAJPUD010034028.1:0-11055 GCA_023553655.1 Myrmecobius fasciatus
TCTTATTTACCCAAGTTATGTTTTCCCCTTTTCTTTCCCCTTTCTCTCTTCCCCCCTCCTCAGTACTTTGCTTTGTAGGTGACCCCCTCCCCCAAACAATACTCCACCCTTTGGGTCCCCTCCTCCTGTTTTTACTCCTTTCCCCTGATTCTATTTTCCCTTCTATCACTTTATCCCTTTTTTCCCTCCTTTCCCTCCTACTTCCCTCTAGCAACAGACAAGTTTCTATGTGAAATCAAGTGTCTGATATACATGTTTAGAGCCCAACCTGATCAGAGTAAGATTTACACAATGCTCATCTCCCTCCCCTCTTTCTCTCAATTATATTAGGTTTTGTTTGCCTCTTCAAGAGATTTTACTTTGTTTTTATCTCCTTTTTTTAGATCTTATTTTACCACTTTTTCCCTCTTTTCCCCAGTATGACAACCTTTCCCCCTCTAGTTCTCTTTTTCATATTATCAAACTAATATCTACTTAATCATACCCCCAAACTTAAAGTATCCCCCTAGTAAAAATAAAGTTCTCAAGAGTCCTTTCCTTTTTACCTTTTTATGCATATCTTGACTTCTGTGTTTGGATGTCGAATTTTTTGTTCAGATCTGGTCTTTTCAATAGAAATAGGTGAAATTCACCTGTATCATTGAATGACCATCTTCTTCCCTGGAGGATAATGCTCATTCTAGCTGGATAGGTTATTCTTGGCTATAATCCAAGTTCCTTTGCCTTTCGGAATATCTGGTTCCAGGCCCTTCGATCCTTCAATGTGGAGGCTGACAGATAGTGTGTGATTCTAATTATTGATCCTCGGTATTTGAATTATTTCTTTCTAGCTGCTAGCAGAATCTTTTCCTTGGTGCTATAGTCCTGAAATTTAGCCATGATATTCCTTGGGGTTTTAATTTTGTGGTCTCTTTCAGGAGGTGATCGGTGAATTCTTTCAATTGTGATTTTGCCTTCTGATTCTACAATCTCAGGGCAGTTTTCTTTCAGGATTTCCTGGAAGATACTGTTTAGATGCTTTTTTTCATCATGACTTTCAGGAAGTCCAATAATCCTTAGATTGTCTCTTCTAGTTTTACTTTCCAAGTCAGTTGTTTTTCCTAGGAGATATTTCATATTTTCTTCTAATTTTTTATTTTTTTGTTTTTGTTTGACTGATTCTTGAAATCTTATTGAGTCATTCACTTGCATTTATTCAATTCTTATTTTTAAAGTGTTGTTTTCTTCAGTTACCTTTTTAAGCTCCTTTTGTAACTGGCCAATTTATTCATTGCACTCTTTTTCCACTACACTAATTTTTTTTTTCAAATAATTGGTGTCTTTATCATATCTCTTTTGGAGGGCTTCTTGCACTGACTTCAGTTCATTTTTCCATTTATCCTCCATCTCTCTTTTGAGATTCTGTATGCAGTCTTCCAGAAAGGCCTTTTGAAAAGGGGACCAGTGATGGTCCTTAATAACATCCTCTGAAGTTTTGTCTAATGGAACCTCAGGATCTGGGGTCAGCCCTTCTCTTTCTCGATAAAAGGTATCTATGGTGAGAGCTCTCTTTTGCTTCTTCATTTTTTTTTTTTAAGACAGTGTGTATATCTCTTTAAGGTTTGGAAAAAACCGTGGCTAAAGCTCTTTGCCCTGGGGTAATTCGGTGAATTAACTTAAGGTTCTGGGCTGGTGGGGGCTGGGTCTAAGTCTGAATTACTCCTTAAACAAGGCAAGTCTGCCAGAACACCTGCCCCCAATCCAGGCAGAGTGTCCCGAGTGCCTCAGATAAACTCCAGGTGTTTGGAGTTTGGAGTTTGGAATTTTTGTCACAATGAGCTGAGTCCCACCCTCACTTCTGGCCTACACCACTCTTTATCCCTCTGTCCGAGTTAGACAAACCTGATGTGAAGTTCTTCAGAGATATCATCAAGCAATATCCAAGTATTTCTGAATTCGTTGACTTGAAGTTCAGTTCAGAGACTTATTTTATTGTTGATTTGAGAGAAGATTGGAGGAGAAGCAGAGAGTCACGTTTTCATTCTGCCATCTTGGCTCTGCCCCCCTCATATATGTTTTTATTGATATTGCTTCATTATCTATGGTGCCCATTAGCAAGAAAGAGTTTCCTTCCTTATCTGTTTTAATTAGATTTTTTTTTTCTTTTGCTTGATCTGGGATCAGGATGGCTACTCCTACTTTTTTTTTTTTACTTCATCTGAAGCATAATAGGTTCTGCTCCAGCCTTTTACTTTTACTCTCTATGTATTGCTCAGCTTTAAATATGTTTCTTATAAACTACATTTTGTAGGATTCGGGCTTTTAATTCAATCTGCTATCCACTTCTGCTTTATGAGAGAGTTCACCCCATTCACATTTGCAGTTAAAACTACTAATTAGGTATTTCCTGCCATTTTATTATTCTCAAATTATGTTTTTCTCTTTCCTTTTTCACTTTCCTTCTTCCCAGTATTTTACTTATAGCACCACTTGCCTAAAACAGCTGTCCCCATTTAGGTTCTCTCTCCCTTTTTTCACCTTTTCTCTACTATTTCTGTTTGCTTGTCTATTTAATCTACTCCTTCCATTTTCCACTTTTCCCTCCCACTTTTCTATAAGATGCAAGAAGTTTCTCTGTGACACAAAATGTGTTTAATATTTTCTCTTTGGGACAAATGTAATGAGAGTAAGAGTCACACAATTTTCATCTCCTTCTCTTTTTTCCTTCAGTTATTATAGGTTTCCCACCTTTTTGTGAGATGTAATTTCTCTCATTTTACTTCCACTTTCCCCTTTTTTCTGTACAATCTTCTGTGCACCTGTAGTTTCTTTTTTATATAATTTAACAGTAAAATCAAATTATACGTGCACTCTCTATATATATCCATAACACAAATATAGTTCTCAAGAGTTCTTTTCTTTTTACCTTTTTATGCTTTTCTTGAGTTCTATATTTAAAAGCTAAATGTTTTGTCCAGCTCTGAATTTTTCATCGAAATTAAATGTAATTCACCTGTTTAATTGAATGTCCATCTTCTTCCCTGAAAGAAAATGCTCAGTTTAGTTGGGTAATTTATTCCTGGCTGCATTACAAGTTCCTTTGTCTTTCAGAATATTAGATTCCAGGCCCTTCACCCCTTTTAAGTGGAAGTTCCTACCTTCTGGGTTATCCTTATTGTGGCTCCTCAGTATTTGAATTATTTTTTCTAACTGCTTGTAATATTTTTTCTTGGGTCTGATAGTTTTGAAATTTAGCAATGATATTACTTGGAGTTTTAATTTTGGGGTCACTTTCAAAGGGTGGCATTTAGAGATTTTTTTCAATGGATATTTTACCTTCTGATTCTATGACATCAGGGCAGTTCTCTTTGATGATTTCCAGAAAAATAGTATCTAAGCTCTTCTTTTTTCATCATGATTTTCAGGAAGTTCAATCATTCTTAGATTGTCTCTTCTAGATCTATTTTCCAGTTCAGTTATTTTCACAAGTAGATATTTTACATTTTTTCTATTTTTTTTCATTTTTTTTGGTTTTGCTTGACTGATTTTTGATGTCTCATTGAGTCATTCATTTCCATTTGTTCAGTTCTGATTGTTAGTGAATTATTTTCTTCATTTGCTTTTTTGACTTCTTTTGTATTTGTCCAATTGAATTTTTAAATGAGTTGTTTTCTTCTGTGGATATTTTTTTCCTTTTAATAAATTCTGTTTTTCTGGGGGTTGTTTTCCTTTTCCACTTCACAAATTCTGTTTTTAGAGAGTTTTTTTTTTCTTTTTTCATTTTGTCAAGACTATCTTTTAATCAGTTATATAATTTTTCTATTTCACTAAGTCTATTTTGTAGTTAATTTTCTTCAGATAACTTCTGTGTTGCCTTTTCCAAAACCTCTTGCAAAGTTTTTGTTTCCTTTCCCCATTTTTCTTTTAATTCTCTTTTAAGATACTTTTAATTTCTTCTAGGAGATCCTTGTGTGATGGGCAACAATTTATATCTCATTTTGAAGCTTCATCTGGAGAAGATTTGCTTTTAGTAACCTCAGGATGTGAAATCTGCTCTTCTCTTTCACCATAAAAAGTATCTGTGATCAGAGTTCTTTCTCATTTTTACTCATTTTTTAAAAGGTTGAGATCTGCTTTTAGGGTAAGGGAGGTGTTCCAAACTTCTTCTACAAGTGGCAGCAGCTGCACTGAGTTCAAGCTGACTTCTAGTGTTGGGTGGGCATGGCTAGGTCCTGTGAAATTCTGACATTTTGGAGTTCCCTGTTTCTTTTTTTGTGTTTGTGTTGAATGTTTTCTAATTTCTCTGCTGATCTACTGGCTTGCAACCAGGTCATAGTAGCCAATACTGCTGTTCATTCCTCCCAGTAAATTCTCCAGCACGTGGAGCCTGCACCACCTCAGATCTGCACTACCTACACTGGGGTCTGTGCTCAGCCTGCCTCCTCCCATGCTTGATTGAAACAGGATTTTTTTTCTGGAGATTTTTAAAATTATCTTCTGCTGGTAATTTGTTACACTTCTAATATTCATGGATTCTGTCAACCCAGAACTAATTCAGAAGCTCAATTTGTTAATTAGTGTGAGGGTGGATAGAGAAAGTCAGAAAGAAACATGTGTTCTCTCCACCATCTTGATTCCACCCCAATAATTTCATTTTAGAAAAGGAAATTGAACAAAGAAATTCAGGGTTGATTCAATGTCAGGAAAACCATCAAAACAACTAACCATATCAATAAGAAAGACAATGGAAATGATATAATTATCTCAACAGATGCTGAAAAAATTTTTGACAAAATACTGTACACATTCTTATAAAAGCATTAGATAGCATAGGACAGACAGAGCTTTCCTTAAAAATTAAAAATACTAGAGCATCAATTTTAAAAAATTCTTGAAAAAATTACCAACTTTAGCAAAGTTGCAGGATATAGGATAAATCATCAGATTGTCTTTATATGATCAACAAATCTTAGCAGTATTAGATAGAAAAAGACATTTTATTTAAAACAATTGTTAACAATATAAAATTCATAGGATTCTACCTGCATAAACAAATCCAGGAATTATATGAACACAATCACAAAACATTTTTACACAAATAAAGCCAGATCTAAAGAAGTGGATAAATATTGTTTATAGATATACTGTCATTGTAATAAAAATGACAATTCTACTTAAACTAATTTACTTATTCCATACCATACCAATCAAACTACCAAAAACATATTTAATAGAGCTTGAAAACATAACAACAAGAATTCATCTGAAAGAACAAAAGATCAACAATATCAAAGGAATTAATGAAAAAAATACAAATGAAGGTGACTGACAATAAGAGATTTCAAATGGTATTGCAAAGCAATAAACTTCAAAAATACCTGGTATTGGCTAAGAAATGGAGATATGGATCACTGGAGTACATTAGGTAAATAAGACAGAATAGATAATAACAAATGTAACTTGTGTCTGATAAACCCAAAGATTCTAGATTACGGGATAAGAAATCACTATTTGATAAAATCTGTTGGAAACAAATGGAAAACAATTAAGACACCAATTTAATAGAGATCAATTAACATTTTAAGATGTAGACCAAAATAGGGTCTAAATTGGTGCATGATTTAAACATAAATAAGTACATCATAATCAACATAAAAGATCAAGAAATAATCTACCTGTTCATACCTATGGGAAAGGGAATATCTCTGATCAAACAAAAGAAAATGAGTATTACAAAATGCACCATAGTTTGATTATATTAAATTTATAAGATTTAATACAAACAAAATAATGCAAGCAGGGTTACAAGGAGAGCAAATGCCTTTTTTAAATATTTGATGAAAACTGAGTCAAATATATAGGAATAAAAACTGTTCCTCAAAAGATATATAATCAAAAGGTATGATTAGGCACTTTTCAAATGAAGAAATCAATGCTATCTATAGGCATATGAAGAAGTGCTCTAAATCACTTTTGATTAGAGAAATGCACATTTAAACAACTATGAGATACCATCTAAAACCTATCAAATCGTACAATATAACAAAAAAGGAAAGTTATAAATGCTGTGGGAAAATTGGAATAGTAATATATCATTGTTGGAATTGTGAACTGATCCAGCCATTCCAGAGAACAATTTGTATATACTTAAAGGACAAAGAAACTCTGTATACTCCTTGAATGAGCAATAACATTATCAAGTCTGTATCTCAAAGAGATTATAAAAATTTTGTAAAAATGAATGTTATATTTTTTCCTGTCATCTATCTGGAGAAAAATAAAATACTATTACACAAAATAATAAATAAATAGAAAGTCTGTAGTCTCATCAAAATCATTGTAAATATAGCAAAGGAGAAGACAACATTAGTGTATTATGGGAAACATATTATGGGAAACATATGATAACGCATATTTTTTTAGAACTCCCACAAATTAAGTACACTTAGGTTGACCTCTAAGTTTTAGCTCTGGTTTGGAAGAGTTGTACATAGTTAGTAGGAACAAAGAAAGTTATATATTACAATAGCTAGCCGATAATAGGGAAATGTTTATTGACTGACTACAGAGAAGACTTCTAAGAGATTGTAGAGTAAGAGAGTAGTGAAAGAAATTTCAAAAAGAAGATCAATAAATTATAGCTATTTTAATAAAAAGATAAGCAAGCAAAAATATTCAGAAGGTAATATAAAGAGAGCAAATTTCTTCTGATCATATTGCATTTAAACTGTATTTTAAAAAGCTAGATGCAGTGAAGTTATTGTTTTCATATACTATTTTGTTCTTTGCAGCTTCTAGTAGTCATGTCAATGGTGATTGTTTCATAAGTACATATATATATATATATATACATACATATATATATACATAATATATGTGTGTGTCTGTATATATATTTACACTTATATACATTTATGTCTTCATCCCTTTGAAATTCTGAATGTCAAATCTTTACCTAAAATATCCCTTTTGAAGCATCCTTATTCAGTGATCATTTACCTTCCATTTAAAGACTGCCATTAAGGTGAACCCACTATCACTTGAGGTAACACATTCTGCTTTTTATGCCATATACTGCAAGAAATTTTTCTTACACTAAGCTGAGATCTGCTTCTCTTTATGTTAAAATCCAACCACATGCCTTATCTTTTTCTCATGTGTCAATGTTTCAAAAGTGAAGTTAGCTCTAATGTCCCTCTAAATCTCTCCTTCAGACTACAAATGTCTAGCTTTTCCACATAAAATGTGCAAGGCAACAATTTTAGTTCCATTCACAATGTTACCTTCTTCATTAGAAGATTCAAATCACCATTTCCATGCATTATATTCTCCTGATCAAACTAGTCATAATCTAGTCAATGTGAATTATTCACCTACTTCTTTTAAGCTATTTTTGTTACTATGTCACTTAAAGTTATACCCCACACACATACACAAAAGAAATTTGAAAAGCATGAAATTGTGTGGAACTTGACAAAATGTCAAAGAATGCTGGTGGGACTGGGTTGTTTAGGCATCCATCCATGGAGATTTTTAGATTCAAACTCTAGAAGCTTATAAAAATTATCCAAGTTACATTTATCTAAGAAATGTTAGTAATCATAATATTTTAGTTGTATCTATTTTTTTAATGTTAACAGGTCATTTAAAGAGTTCAACTGGAATCTATTGGAACTTTCACAGTAAGTGCTATTTCATCTAATTTTTTTTTTATTTTGCTCTAATCCGGTGATATTATGACTACATATAAATAGGTGATTTCTAAAAGACTTCTGCTTCTATCTAGCACATTACAATTAACCGTTATTAATTTATTCAGTTTTAACATTTTCATTGCCTTTTGACTCTTCTTGAAGGAAGTTTTTAAAATATGCATGAAGGCTTTGATTTATTTATGTGTGCACAGAATTATATTTTGTATTCAATCCTCAATTATATTTTCCTAAATATCTGTTGCTGTGCTTCTAAATCATATTTTGCCATTGAGGTAAATAAATACTAATGTTGTTGATTTGTTTTGAAAAATTTTTAATAATTATTCAAAGAATTTTTTCTTTCTTTATTCTGATCATCAGAAATTGGCTCAACATTTGACTTTTCAGAATAATAATCTTGAATAGGCAAAAAACAAATTTCAAAAAAGATGGTCATGGGTCCCATGAAATGAAATATTTTGTATCCATTGAATGAACTATTATAACCAATTCATCCATTTATTTCACCAGAAAAATCTATGAGCACTTTTTAATTCAGCTATAAATCCCTTATATTTTTCCTTTTGGTTTTTCCTTTGTAAAAATGTACCCCTTTGGAATTATCAAAAATGAAGACTTGAATGGGGCAATAACATACACTGTAATTTTAAAAGATGACTCTTTTAGATGTTAAGAGAACATTATACATCACAGAAAGAGTCTGAAACATAAATAGCTCAATGGGATATATAAAGACCAGCATGAAAATGAACTTGGTGCAGTTTAAAGTCCTTCAATTTCTCATTTGAATGAGACACCATTATAGAACTCTGTAACTGTCAGATGACCTCAAACAAAGTTAGAGTCTCTCACTGAAGAAACTTGATCTGAATTAAAAAGAATTATCAAACAGGAAAGACATTTTCAACCTTCCACCTGTTTGGTGACCAGTCTCAGAACTGAAGCCTTAAAGGAAAAACAAAAAAAATGCCAAACCTAAAGGAATGGTTACTATTCTTTTAGTAAAAAAGCTAGGAACACTCCAACTTAAGATAACACTATAACATTCCTTTGAAGGAAATACAGGAATATTTAGATAAGCCAAATGTCTAATGCAGTGATAACTTCAGCAGTCCATCAAAATTCAGCCCAAACAGCCCAACATAATGACCATCCAGCCAAGATATCATGGCCTATGAAGATTCCAGTGACAGTGGCCTGCCTGACCTGGTTTGGAAGCAACTACTCAGCAACAAAATGAACTACTTGAGCCATTCCAGCAGGAGATCTTAGTATGAAGTCAGCTTTGTAACCAAATGACCCTCTTCACTCACCTTGGCAGTGAATTGATCCATTAAACTTGGAAACCATCGACTTACAGTGAGCTAAATCAATTCAGCAGTAGAACAGCTTATCCATCATCAACTCTTTAATCTCAGAAAATCTTGTCAGAATAAACTAAAGGAAAAACATATATTGATGGACTAAATTTCCAGTGTTATGAGTTGCCTTAGCTAAATATATTCCCTCTATTTGTGCCTCATTACAATTGTATTTTAAATTTGGGTCTAATCTTCCTTCCATGAACTAAAGCTCTGTGTATTTAATCAAGAGAATTATCAGATTTGGAAGAAATACTTTGTAACTACTGTTGCAACATTGTCTTTTGAATGAGTGGTTTTTTTTCTCTTGTTGTTTGTTCTATAAATATAATTGAGTCTACACTGAGACATATCACCAGGTTTTTATCAGTGTTAGGCAGATAGCCACATGGATCCTCCTAGCCCCTGTTCTGCAGCACAAATTTGCCAATACCAATATGGGTGGGGAGTGTGAGTCCACACATTTTCAAGCTACATTTTTCAACCAAGAGTAAGTATTGATGTCATTCAGTTCCTCAATTAGGGTACAATTTTTTGTTAGTTTATTTGTGAAGAACAATGTCACATTTACAGCAAAGTAGTGATTCTTCAATTTTCAGCATTACACATTCTATCAAAGCACAAACAGAAGGGAGCATACTCAAAAACAAGCCATTTTATAATTTTTAAATGTTCCTTTGATCAGGAAGACAAGAAATGTATCACTTAAGCTGAGTCTAGTGATGGTTCACCTCTCTAAGTTTGTGTGGATGAGATCCCTGTTTGCAATTGTGGTCTACAAACCATTAAAAAAGTAAATGTGGAGCTATTGATAGAGAGAATATTTAATGAGGAAATTCATTCCACCAAAATAGATCACCATCTTTTCTGCAACTTATGACATTTCAATAATTTCCTGGGAAACTGAGAAGTAAAAAAAAAAAAAAAAATTATCCAGGATCATACTGTTATCTGTACCAGAATTATACTTGAAGCCAATGTACCTTGGTTAAATCTACCAATATTTTGGTTACTGGCAAAACTTTCAACATCATATATTTATTTCATTCAACAACTTGTTTAAATTAATAATTTGTAATTTATGCCTTAATTGAAGTCATGGTAAAAAAAAAAGGTTGAACAATATAGCTCTAAAGACTATGATTTTCATGCTCTCTATTGATATTAGCTTGCATTGGGTTTCCTTTCTCTGATTTTTTTTGTAGATATTATTTTTCTTGCATAACAATCATAAGTGTGGAAATGTGTATACATATATTTGATTTGTCAAGTATTTTAACATAATTAATATGTAGTGGATTTTCTGTCATCTAGGGGAGCAGTGGGGACTAGGGGGAAAAATTTGTAACAGAAAGCTTTGTAAGGGTCATTGTTGAAGAATTACTCATACATAGTTTTGCAAATAAAAAGCTTTAATTAAAAAAAGACTAATCCATGGCATCCCTCTAAATCAGATATATATATATATATATGTATATATACATATATATATGTATATACATATATATATATATATATGTTGTGACATTGTATTGATGCATACTCTCTTTGGTTTTGATTATTCAACTAAACAGAAACAGATAGGTGATACAGTACATAGAGTACTAGGCTTGGAGTCACAAATACCCAATTTCAAATCTGTGCTCAGATACTAGGTAGATGATATTGGGAAAGTCACTTCTTGACTGCCTGCCTCAGTTTCCTTAACTGCAAAAGGGGGGATCTTAATGACATCTGTACCCAGAGGTCTATTTACTGACAACTAAATTGTTGTTTTCAGAATTTTACAAAGAGAATCGAACTTTTTATTAATAAATGAACTAGCTAAGGAGCTAGGCCTACATTTTAGTCACTATATGGAACACTAACAGTAAGTGTCCTTTTGCTTTTTATTATACTGGGGATAACTTGCTGTAATCTCTTTGCTAATATTTGATTTAAAAGTTTTGCATTAATATTTTTTTGAGAAATTGGCCTGTAATTTTATTTTTCTGTTTTAA
>JAJPUD010034029.1:0-11055 GCA_023553655.1 Myrmecobius fasciatus
GGCTTTTCCAGAATAATGAGACTAGAGCTCAGCCTTCCTGGCCATAAACAAGCCATCTGCCTTCCCAGGGAGGATGGGCCCGGGGAGACCGGAAGGAAGCGGCTGGGGGCAGCCCCAAAGTCAAGGAAGCCCCTGAGTTCTGGCCGGCGAGCCTCAATTCTGGGCCGGCGCAGGTCCAGTGCTTTCCGAGGCCACGGGACAAAGCCCTCCCTGGGCTGGCCCCGGCCTAGAGAGCCACTGCCCGGCCTCCACTCTGAGCTCTGCCCCAAGCAGGCCCCCTGCCTCTCAGCCCGGCCCCGTTTGTGCCTCCCTCCTCTCCATGAACCCCCCAGCAGCCGGGGCTCCGGGCCCAACTTTAGGCTGGCTCTCTCTGCCTCCTCCTTTATTCTATGGCCGGGCCCCTCTTCCCTTCCAGGTTTCCTAAGCCCTTTCATCCAACTCCTGGAGGCAGAAAGTGCCATTGTGACAGAGGGGGAAACTGAGGCTCAGGGAGGGGAAGGCACGGCACCCAGGACCATTGACCAATCGATCACCCAGTGCTAGGCACACAGAGACAGAAATGAGGTAATTTCTGCCCTCAGAGAGCTCGCATTTTCCCACAATGAAGAGTCTTGTGATTCTGATAGGAGTTAGAGCGTGGGGATGTTCATCCGACCCAGGGCTGACAGGGGAGTGGTCTTCGAGTATCTGAAAGGTCATTATGGGAAAAGGCCATCCTGGGGGTGGGCAGAGCAAGGGGCAGAAAGGACCAGCTCCTCATGTTCCCAACAGGCGGTGAGCCCCCCTGGCCCATGGTCCGGTCGGAGACAGCGGGATGCTGGCCCCGGGCCTGATCGCCGCCCGTGTCACCGTGAAAAAGCCCCATTTCTGGGCACGTCGTCCCCAGGGATGAGCACAAACGAGCTGCTGCTGAGCTCTTGCCCTCTGCGAGATGGCAGGTGCCCAGTGGCCGCTTCAACCCGGAGACATGGGGACAGTCAGGCCCTGAGTCAGAAGCCCACCTTTTTTTCTGGTAAAGGCGGGATTTCTGTGGGAAGAGCAGTTTCTTTCCCATGGAGAACTTCATTTCCTCCCACAAAAGTCCTGCTTTTAATCTCAAATCCCCACTGGCGTCTTCCTATGAATCCAGGAAATGCCACTGGGCTTTAGTGATTAAGTTCAGCGAAGGCAAAGGATTTCCATGAAAGTTGGCGATTTTTTAGCCCGCCATTTTTGAGGGAGCCCTGAAGCTGGCTTCAAGTGCTGAGGGAAGGAGTCCGGAGTTTTATTCTGATTCTGCCATTTGCCGCTGCTCCTCACTCCGGGGTCTCAGTTACCGTTCCAGGGTCTTCGGTTTACTTTCCTGCCACCGGCTCTGTGACCCCGGGCCCCAATAAGTCCCACAGGAGTTCCTGAGCTGAATCCCAACTACCTGTGGGACCTTGGACTAGTCCTTAGCATCTGCGGGCCTTTCTCGCTTGTATTCATGAGGGGATTGGACTAAATGACCTCTGACATCCGGAAATCCTGGTGTACAAGTCTGAGGTCTCCACCTCTCTCTTCCAACTAAAGCTCTATAAATAAGCCTCCCCCCCCCCAATCTTCACAGCCCATCACTGACATATAATGAGCTTGGGATCCACTAAAACCCCAAGATCTTTGTCGGAATAAGTATTGCTGCCTAACCATGATTCCCTGGAGAAGGAAATGGCAAACCACGCCAATATCTCTGCCAAGGAAACGCCAAATGGGGCCGCAGAGTTAGACATGACTGAGAAGTAACTCAACAACAATGAACCGTGATTCCTAGAATCACCAGGTAGTTCCCAGAGCACCGAGCTCAAATCTGGCCCCCGACATTCACTCCTGTGGGACCCTGAACAAGTCACGTGACCCTGGCTGCCTCAGTTTCCTCCCGGGGAAAATGTGGAGAAAAACAGCGCCCGTCTCCAACATCATCTCCGCAAAGTGCTCAGCAGTGTTTGGCACACAGGAAGGGACTTACACTGTTTCTTATTGCAACATCGGAACCTCAGGCAGCGCTCAGAGCTCAAGCTCGCCCAGGGCAGAGGCCGGAGGCCCGCAGGGTGCCAGCAGCTCCCACCTGCCTCCACTGCATTATGCACAAGACTGGTGAGGAAAGCCCTTGCAAAGCAGCAGAAACGGACAGGAAGGGACAGAGGGACAGGCCGGACTCCTTTTAGGGGGGCTAAGTACATGTGAACAGGACGGGGTGTCCTTGTGACTGGAGAGATGATGAGATGCCCAATTCAGGAGAAAGACACTGGGCAGCCTGACACCCCCTGTTCTATATTCTAAAGGCCCTCCCAGCCCTGACATCCCCTGTTCTAAGCTCCCTCCAGCTCTGAGACTCCCTGTTCTAAGCTCCCTCCTGTTCTGACCTTCCCTGTTCTAAGCTCCCTCCCAGCCCTGACATTCCCTGTTCTAAGCTCCTTCCCAGCTCTGACATCCCTTGTTCTAAGCTCCCTCCTGTTCTGACCTTCCCTGTTCTAAGCTCCCTCCCAGCCCTGACATTCCCTGTTCTAAGCTCCTTCCCAGCTCTGACATCCCCTGTTCTAAGCTCCCTGCCAGCCCTGACACCCCCTGTTCTAAGCTCCCTTCAGCTCTGACCTTCCCTGTTCTAAGCTCCCTCCCAGCCCTGACAACCCCTGTTCTAAGCTCCCTCCCAGCCCTGACTTTTCCTGTTCTAGGTCACTTTCATCTCTGACAGTTTATGATCCCCAGACTTTACAATTTTCATGTGTTTGTGGTTGGGGACGGTGGCTTCTGGGCTGTGATTTCATGGAACTGGGAGCTCCCAAAGGGAACGTTTCTCTCCACTCACACAGATCACCGATTCTTCTCTAACTTAGTCTTCTTAGACACTGGAGGGGGGCAGGCAATCGAGAAGGGAACCGACTTGCCCCGATCGGCAGCCTGTGTGGCTGTGTCTCAGGTCCTCCTGCCCCCAAGGACACTAATTCTGAGGCGCAGGAGCCGGGTTCAAATCTCAGCCCTTGGTGGCGTTGCACTATTACCCCAGACACCACTCCCCACGTCTATCTTGGCTGGTGTACTTACTTCCATTTCCTTGTTAACAGCAGCATTTTCCCCTCATTGCACATCAAGGCAATTTTTAGCATTTACTTTTAGATTCTGATTTCCAAAGTTGTCTCCCCGCTTCCTCCCTCCCTTCCCCTCTTCCTAAAATGATAGACAATTGGATCTAGGTTACACGTGTCCTATCATGTAAAACCTATTTCCACGTTAGTCACCGTTGTGAAAGAAGAAACAGATCAAAAGGGAAAAATACTTCAAAAAAGAAGAAAGTGCAAAAGTGTGCTTTGATCAATATTCCGAGTCCATCATCGGCTCTTTACCTGGTGGGGACAGCACTTTGTACTAGCCGAGATGAGCTCCGGCACTCGCGGTTGTTCGCCACTCAGTGCCGCTGGCGCCGCGCCATGGTTTCTTGGTTCTGCTCGTTTCACTTTGCATCCGTTGCCTGGCCAAGTCCCAGCGGGTTTTTCTGAAATTTGCCCGTTCATCGCTTCCTTCTGCACAATAGTGATCCCTTCTGTTCTTATACCAAAGCTTGTTTCCTTATTCCCCAGCCGATGGGCATCCCTCAGTTTCCAGTTTTTGCCACCACACAAAGAGCTTGTAAAAATATTTTTGTTCCAGTTCTTCCCCCTTTGCTGGGCCAAAGGGTGTGCACAGTGTGATAGCCCTTTGAGCATAGTTCCAAATTGCTCTCCAGAATGGTTGAACCCATTCACAGTTCCACCAACAATGTATCAGGGTCCCAGTTTTCCCACATCCCCTCCAGCATTTACCATTTTCCTTTTTTGTCATCTTAGCCAGGCTGACAGATGTGAGGTGGGACCTCAGAGTTGTCTTAATTTGCATTCCTCTGATCAATAGTGATTTAAAGCTCTTCTTCATTGCTTACAGATTTGATTTTTTCATCTGAAAACTGCCTGACAGATAGATGGCTCGTGAGAATCATTCTAACAACAGCTCACCAGCCCTTTCAGGCTGACAAAGTACTTTCCCCACAGCAGCCCTGACAGGGAGGGATACAAGTATCATTAGGCCCATTTTACAGATGGGGAAACTGGGGCTTCACGCGAGCAGAAGTCACACAGCTTGGCAGGGTCAGGACCGGGCCCCAGTCTGGAGTCTTCTGCCTGAGCTCAGTGATCTTTGGATTTGGCCTGGGCCACCTTGGTCCGAGGAGCTGGCCATGGGCAGAGACAGCCAAGAGAGGGAGCTGATGGCCATGCAGTCGCTCCAGGGGTCCCTAAAGGCTCCTGGACCCTTTCCCAACAATAGCCCTGAGAAGAGCAGAGGGTCCACGGTGCAGATGGGGACAGACTGAGGTGGGACAGCAGGGGTCACGCTTAGTGCATACAGGTCCGTGGCAGAGCAGGATTTGAACTCGGCTCTCTCGACGGCCGCCCCCTCCAGTGGAACCCCACGATCGCCTCCTTCTTCACTTGTCAGCTAGCTCCATCAGCTCCCATGGCCCAGAGAGGCTCAAAGCCCCCAAACCCCTGAGGAAAAGTGCTAAGAGGCAGCTTGGGTAGTGACAAAAGCTCCGTGACCCTGGTCATGGGTCCTGGCTCCTTCTGCACAGACTGGATGCTTTATGAGGCTCCAGACTGAGAGACTCTGGGACCCGGAATTACTGGTAGGGATGGGGACATAAGGAAGTCCCAGAAGGGGGAACTCCTCCCTCCCATGCAGGGTCATGGCACAGCCAGTCCCTGCCTCCCAAGCTGACCCTCTCCCCTAGGGACGTTCTAAGCAGGGGTCAGCAGTTAGAGTACTGGGCATGGGGTCAGGAGGACACAAGCTGAAATCAGAGGCCTTCCGCTGTGTCACCTTGGGCAAGTCCCTTAACCCCAGCCTGCCTCAGTTTCCTCATCTGTAAAATGGGCTACCCATAGCACTCTGTTCCCGACGCTGGCTGTTATGATAATTTGCCTTTTCCTTCTTCTGAGCCTGATTTCCTTCACAAACAAGGGAATCGAGCTTGGCTCCCTCACAGATTTGTGACCGCTCTGTGCAGGCGCCCCAGGGGAGCACCAGCCTAGGAAGGCGGGGCCCGACTCCCCAAGTCCAGACCCAAAGACAGTGTTTCCTCCCTCCTCTTAGCCCCCCTCCCGCCTGCAATTAAGCTGCTGAGCTGGGAGAGATGCCCAGGACGGGCCACGGGAGCAGATGGTCTGCAGAAAGCCCCCGCCCGCCTGCTCTGAGCCCGGCCAGCTAATGAGACCCGGAGCCATACGGCCCCTGTGGGGCCCGGCCCTCGTGCCAGTCACGGCCCAAACAGAGGCCGGCCCCCATAGGCCCGAGCCGCTCCAACCTGGGCAAGAGCCCGAGGTGGGAGATGATGCCGTGGGCCAGGACGTCCCCCGGCTCCGTGGTCCCCCGACATCTCTCCACAGGAGATGGGGCACACCATCCCCAGAGTGTTCCCACGGTAGGTGAGGGGGGGGTGTCAGGGCTTGACCCCCCCCATGCAGACTGGGAAACTGAGGCCCAGTGACTGCTGGGGCACCGAGCTGGAGCTCAGAATAAGATTCCAAAGAAATGAGAGGCTTTGAAGGGGACCCTCTGGCCGTGGAGGCCCCAGGGAGCAGGAGCAAGGAGGGTCTGCCCCGAGGAGGGGGAGCGCACAGGAGGAGCGGCAAAGACAGAACCCAGAAAGCCTTTCTCCCCATGAGGGCCATTCCTAAGTGCTCAGGACACAGCGAGCCCTTCATCACGAGGGGCTCGGGGGGCTCAGGGCAGAGGCCAGGCAGGCTGGAGAAGGGACACTGGAGAGCTTTCCAAGCCTGAGGCAGGAGCAGTGAAAGTGCCTGGATCTGGGAGCCAGAGCCATGATGAGCAACAGCCAGGAGGTTCCCTGGATTCCACGTGGGGGTGGGGATTGGTCCAAGACCCCAGACCCAGCCACAGCCACTGCCACAATCCATGTGTAAGGTGATAATGGCAGGGGGCGGCATCAGGGAGACAGGGAAAAAGTTCCAAAGGACTGGGTGCAAGGGGGAGGGAGGACTCAGCTGGGACCCCTCCCCAGCCTGGCTTCCTTGACTTCCCACCTGCCACAACCATAGGTTTTACCCCCCTAAAGATCTCTCTGCTGACACTGCCCTCCTTTGGTGCAGGTCATCACTGCCCCCTGAAATACCTGCTGGTGTCCCCACTTCTGTCCCTGCTCCTACTTCCTGGAGTGAAAGCCAGGCCATGTCAAAGCTCCCCTTCCCCCCATTCCCTCACTTCCCATGATTCTCTGTGACTCCAAGGATAAAACAGGAAATCCTCTGTGGGCTCATAAAGCCCTCCATTACCTGGCCCCTTCCTCCCTTTCCAGTCTTCTTACACCTGTCCTCTCTCCCTCCCTCCCCCAGCCTCCCGCCATTCACTTGGCGACAGTCACTATTTATAGGGAGCCTTTCCTGGTTTCTCTTAGTGCTGGTACCTTCTCTTTGCCAGTTATTTTAAATTTACCCTTTCTATAACTTGTGTATAAAGAGTTAATTTTTAATAGTTTTAAGTAATAAAAATTATTTTAAGTGAATTAATGGGTTGTAAATAGTTATTTGCATTGCCCCCCCCATTAAAAGTGAACTCTTGAGAGTAGGGGCGGTCTTTGTGTTCCTTTGTAACCTCAGCCCTTCAAAAATTTCCGGGCCTCAGACACTCAACACTTTCTAGCTGTGTGACCCTGGGCAAGTCACTTAACCCCAATTGCCTCAGTTAAAAAAAAAATTCCTGGCACACAGTAGGCACTTAATAAATGTTAGTTGACTGAAAGACTGTGAACTAAACACTGAGTTTCTTGAGGAAGAGAAAAGAGGATGCCCTGATATTGATAGATAATGACCATCATGATCTAGATTGGGCGAAAAAATTGGAAATTATGAACCTTAAAAGAGTTTGTTAAAATTCTGATGGCAGAAGGAGAGTAGAAATTGCAGTGGGAGAAAACAGTCTTCCATTTCCTCCACCATAACCAGTGAGTCAAGGGGTCACAAGCAAAAGAAAAGGAGATTCCGAATCACTGAGATGGGGAGAGAAGGAGGAAGGTGGGAATCAAATGGCACAGTGAAAATAGAAAGACCCTATCCATCATATTATAAACAAAACCCCAAAATGAAAACATCCAGAATATCATGATCAAAATCTAGAGCTTCCAGGAAAAAAAAGTACTGCAAGTAGCCAGAAAGAAAGAATCAAGAACCGAGTTGCTACATTTAATTTAGACAAGACTATACTGCAAATATTAACAAGGAGAGGAAATCTTGGAACATAGCATTTCAAAAGAAAAAATGTTTAGAGATTTCCCTTAGCTCTATATCTTCCCTCTCTTTCCTGCTTCTAGGATCAAATATTATCCCTCAAACACTTAGAGCCTTCCACAATGTCTCTCTCATCTTTCTTTTCAGCTTCTGTTTCAGATTACTGCCTTATGTACCTTCTCTGTTCCAGACTCACTGAGAAATGATGAGTTCCTCATACGGGAGGGTCTTTGCCTTTGCTTAGGCCATGCACTGGATCTGGAGTGACCCCTCCTGCTTTGAATGTTCCGCCTTTAGAACTCCTTTCTTCCTCCAAAGGATACTTGAGTTACCCTCTCTTACACAAGACCCCAGGTTATTAGTGCTCTCGATTTCTAGCTACCACATACACTGACAGATTGTACACGTATTGTTTCTTCCACCCCAGCTCCAAAATCTGGTTTCCCTTCCCAACAGTACGTCCCTAGAGTACAAGGGTGATTTTCACTTTTGTTCTTTGTGGCGCCAGCCCTGTGAAAATTCTAGGTGCTTGATGCTAAAATCTTTTGAATTCTAGCTGGTATTCTAGTTGCACACTAATGTGCCATCTCTTCTCTGCCAACACGAGCACTGGGGGCAGGGACTGCCCTGTGTGTCTCTATTCCTGTGTCTTCTACACAAGGGCCCGGCCTAGGCCATGACACACAGCAGAAGCTCAATGAGCCCATGGAGAATTTCAAATGTGCCTTTCAGCTGCTCTCCCCGGTCTCCTCTCCTACACCCCTGCCCCCAGTTCATGCATTCATTCAATCATCCATTTGCTCTTGAGTTAATTAATTCACCGATCATTTATTGAGCACCTATCATGTACAAGGTCTGTGCTGGGGAGCTAACAAGCTGAGAGAAGTCCCGGTCCCTTCTCTCGGGGAGATGGGGGGTAACCCAGGGCTACAGCACACACAGATAAGGCCATGCAAAATAAATTATAGGCACAAGGAGGAGCAGAAAAGACTTTGATTAGAAAGGGGGGGGGGGGGCTTGAGCTGAGCCTTGAAACAAAGTAGGGATTCTAAGAAGTGGAGATCCAAATGAGCGCATTTCAGGAGTTGGGGATAACCTGGGCAGAGGGAGGGAGATGGAGTGCTGTGGGGGAGGCTTGCTCAGAAGTCCAGGGACATATGTAAAAGGCACTCCAGCTGTCCTCCGGGTCTGACAAGGTCTTCTTCACTTCTGCCTCTAAGAACCCACTGTTTCTCTGAAAGCTTAGCTCAAAGCCTCTCCTCATTCATCCCTCCACAGCCCAACCCTAAACACATGGCCGCAAATGCAGTCTGGATATCCATATCCTGGCCCATGTGCACGTTGTCTTCCTGTGTTGGATGTCAGCTTCCTAGGGAGAGGAACGTCACATTTTTATTTTTAATTTTTATCTTCAGAGTCTAGCCTTGCTTGTCGGTAATTAATTAATGCTTGTTGATTGACTGCAAAGAGTGTGGATTTTATGACTAGCTAATAGAATGTACTAGGTAGGCAGTAGGTAATTAATTAATGCTTATTAATTGACAGCAAAGAGTGTGGAATTCATGACTAGGTAATAGAATGTAGTAGGTATGTAGTAGGTAATTAATTAATGCTTGTTGACTAACTGCAAAGAGTCTGGGTAATACTAGGTAAATGACTAGGTAATAGAATATAGTAGGTAATTAATGCTTGTTGATTGACTGCAAAGAGTGTGGAGTTTACACTTAGCTAATAGAATGTTGTAGGTAAATAGTAGGTAATTAATTAATGCTTATTGATTGACTGCAAAGAGTGTAGAGTTCATGACTAAGTAATGGAATGTAGTAGGAAGGTAGTAGGTAACTAATTAATGCTTGCTGATTGGCTGCAAAGAATCTGGGGTTTATGCCTAGGTAATGGAACATAGTAGGTATATAGTAGGTAATTAATTAATGCTTGATCCACTACAAAGAAGTCTGGAGTTTATGACTAGGTAATGGGACTTGGTTTGTTCACTGGACTGTCGATTATAAATTTATAGTCAAAATTTTCCAAGAATAAGCCCCAGGAACAAAACTGCCCATTTCTCTGGCTCATAGCCCCATTTCTAAGGCACCCAAAGGGCTTTCCCCGCTGCAGCTCCATGGGGCTGACGGACACCAATCATTATCCCCAGTTTCCAGATGAGGAAGCCGAGGCCGGAGAAGTGGAAGAGCCTTACCAGAGAGTGGGAGGCTTGGCAGATGTGCCACCAAAGTTGGGCTATATCCCGGAGGGGTAGAAGGAGACCTGCGATAAGAGGCACCCCGGATGCCAGCCTGTGGGCAGAGTCGGATGCCAAGGCTCGGTAAGAGGAGCCAGGCTGGTGGGTCAATAAATATTTATTTTTGATCCTGGATTTTCTCCAGCAGAAAGCTCCCCGGAGGGCAATGTGAGGCTGAGAACGGGCAGATGGCGCTTTTGGGGGTTTCCACCGCCGCTGCTTCCCGAAGGGAAGAGGAGCCAGGACCTGGCAAAGCCTTCTCAGGCTGGCACCAGCTCAGAGTGAGCCCAGCCCCCCAAATCTCCAGCTATTTGCCGCAAGAGAGAGCCCCCTCTTTGCTCCTTCATGGGTTACAGAAAACCAGAGACGAGGTTTAAGGCATTGTGTTCATCGCTTATTTACAGAGGGACTGGCCAGAGAGGGGAAGAGGTTTCCTCATTGTCACACAGCAAGCAGGACGAGAACCCAAGGCTCCTGGTACCCAGGTCAGGTCAGTCAGTCAAGAAACATGGGTTAAGTGCCTCCTCTGTCCCAGGACTTAGCTAAGTGCTGGAGAAACAACCTGGCTCAGCCAGCATTTGTGGGTGGGGAATGGGAAGTAGACCAGGGAAATTGGGCCTTAAGTTCAGGGAAGTCGGGAAGAGAGACTGAAAAGGGAGGGCAGAGCCAGGGTGCCAAGGCTTTGAATGCCAGGGTAGCTGATGTTGAGCATGGAAGTGATGGGAAGCCCCCGGGAGTTATTGAAGGGGGTTAGCTTTTGGCAAGGCAACAGAAGGAAGGGAAAGGAGGCGGGTTGAAGTAGCTCAACCCATTATAGGCTACTTACTGCAGGAGTCCCACCAAGAGGTACCCGGAGCCTGTGCCCAGGCTGGTGGTCACTACGGGGGTGGAGGGGATCACTGCCGGCTACGTCTGCAGAGGGTTCTTTTCCAGGTTGTTTTGCCCTTGAGACGCGGGAGATCCGAGATGCTCTGATCGCACAAATCTAAAAATGGGGTCCAGGGGCTTTATGATGGCTGAGTGACGCGGGCATGTAGGTGAGCAGCCCCAGCTCATGGAGCCTTCCCGTGTGGGGCACAGCCCAGGGACAGGCCGGGCCCCTTTCTTCCTCAACAGGCCACTGGCATCTGTGGGCAACTTCAACAGCAATGGGGCACCCAAGGGCTGTCCAGGCAAAGCGGCCTGTCTTCTAGCCCTCACCAGGGACTCTCTCCTCGCTGCTGCCCAGACACACTGGCCCCGGGCTTGAGTCCAGACTCTAGATCACAGTAATGGCTTCTTGGGAGACTTCTGGAACTTGACCTCTGTTTGCTGATTCCTAACCAGGACCCATGCTGCTCCCTGAAGATGATGATGCTTGGTGAAGGTGATAAGAGAGATAAGAGAGGGAGAAGGAGAGAGGGAGAAAGAAAAGAAGAAAGGAAAAGAAAGAAAGAAAGGAAAAGAAAGGAAAAGAAATGAAAGAAAGAAAGAAAGAAAGGAAGGAAGGAAGGAAGGAAGGAAGGAAGGAAGGAAGGAAGGAAG
>JAJPUD010034031.1:0-11054 GCA_023553655.1 Myrmecobius fasciatus
AGCAGAACCAGGAGATCATCATGCACAGCAACAACAGTATTACATGATGATCAATTCTGATGGACATGGCTCTCTGCAATAAAGAATTGTCTCAAACCAGTTCCAGTTATTCACTGAAGAAAACCATATACACCCAGAAAGAGAGACATGAAATATGGGCCACAACGTAACATTTTCATGATCTCTATTGACATTTGCTTGCATTGTGTTGCCTTTCTCTGATTCTTTTTTTTTTCTTGTAGATAGGATTTTTCTTGCATAACTTCTCAAGCATTTCAACATTATTAACATGTAGTGGACTTCCTGCCATCTGGGGGAGGGGAGGGGACTGGGGGTAAAATTTGTATTGGAAAGCTTTGTAAAGATCAAGGTTGGGGAACTACCCATACATATGTTATACAAATAAAAAGCTTAAAATTAAAAAAAAATCCTAAAAAAAAAAAAAGAAATCTTCTGACAAGAAAAGTTATCTCCCAAGAGTTCAAGGATGCTTCTATTGTCCATTTCTATAAAGGAAAATGGAATAGATTGCCTTGTGACAACTACAGAGGGACTTCAGTTTTAGTTATTGCTGGTAAGAGTCTTAGCTGATCCTTCACCTAAAAATAGCCATCTATTGAAGAGCCAATGTGGCTTCAGAAAAGGACTGGGGAATGATTGATAGTAATGTTTTCTGCCTAGCAATTCCAGGAGAAATTGTAGGATCAAAATAGAGATCTGTAAACAGCATTAGTTGATCTAACCAAGACCTTTGATACCATTAGTCATGACGACCTATAAAAGATAATGGGAAATTTTGGTTTCCCAGAGAAGTTCAGCAGTATTGTACATCAATTTCAGGAAAGCATGCTTACACAAGTTCTGGATAATGGAAGATGCTCTCATGCTTTCCCAGGTACCAATGGAGTACAGCAGGACTTTACTCCCATGTCATAAACATGATGTTTTCATCAATGTTTTCATTAAACAAGGATGAAAATAGTATTGAGGTCAACTACTAAATTCATGGTAAATTATTTAACTTGAAAAGTCCACCAATTGAATATAAAGTGGAGGGAGAGATGATGCATGATATTTTGTTCCCAGATGAATATTTACATAAGGCAATCTTTGAGACTGAAATACAACAGATTACGGATTAATTCTAGGTGGTTTATATTAATTTTGTCCTGACAGCACCAAGAAGAAGTGTTCCACCAGTCAGTACCATATCATCCATACATCAGTTGTAGCAAATGGAGAAATTTTGAATGTTGTGGATAAGTTCACTTACCTTGGCAGTATGCTTTCCAGGGATGTCCACATAGATAATTAGGTTGTTGCACTCATCGTCAGAGGCAGCTCAGTGTTTGGGAAGCTCCAAAAAGTAATGTGAGAGAAAAGAGGTATTAGATTGCGAACTACACTGAAGTCTACTGAGCAATTGTGCTGAACTCATTGTTGTATGCCTGTAAAACTTGGACATTATACTAGTATCATGCTAGAAAGTTGAACCATTTCCATTTCAATTGCCTTAAGAAGATTCTGAAGATCATCTAGCCAGATAAGATACCAGATTCTGAGATAATTTCTTGAGTTAAACTGCCAAGCATTAAAACTCTAATGCAGAGATGAGCCAGCCACATTGTTTGAATGCTAAATGTACATTTGCCAGGGAGCAAAGCCAAGATGACGGATTGAAAACGTGACTCTCAGCATCCTTCTCCGATCTTCTCTCAAATCAACAATAAAATGAGCCTCTGAACTGATCTTCAACTCAATGAATCCAGAAATATTTGGACACTACTTTCAGATATCTCTGAAGAATTTCATATGAGGTTTGTTAAACTCAGACAGAGAAATAAACTGTCCACTGGGTATAGCCCGGAAGTGAGGGTGGGACTCAGCTCAATGTGGCAGAAACTCCAAACTCCAAACACGTGGAGTTTATCTAAGGCATTCAGGACAATCTGCCCTGACTGGGGACAGATATGCTGGCAGATTTGCCTTTTTTAAGGAGTAATTCGGACTTAGTCCTAGCCCCCACCAGCCCAGAACTTAAGTTAATTCGCCGAATTGCCCCAGGGCAAAGTACTTCAGTCGCCGTTTTTTCCGAGCCTTAAAGAGACATCCACACTGCCTAAAAAAAAATGAAGAAGCCAAAGAGAGCTCTCAACATAGACAGCTTCTTTCGAGAGAAAGAAGGGCTGATCCCAGATCCTGAGGTTCCTTTAGACAAAACTCCCGAGGAAGTTATTAAGGACCATCACTGGTCCCCTTTTCAAAAGGCCTTTCTGGAAGATTGCATAAAGAACCTCAAAAGAGAGCTGAAAGATAAATGGGAAACTCAATTGAAAAAAGTACAAGAAGGATACAATATCTTGCAAGCTGGATATAATGCCCTGCAAAAGAGAAATGAAAAAGACACCAATTTATTGAAAAATAAAATTAGTGAAGTGGAAAAAGAGTGAATGAACAAAAATGCAATGAACAAAAAAAATTCAATTGGCCAGTTAAAAAGGAGCTTAAAAAGGTAACTGAAGAAAACAACACTTTAAAAATAAGAATTGAACAAATGCAAGTGAATGACTCAAGAAGACTTCAAAAATCAGTCAAACAAAAACAAAAAAATGAAAAATTAGAAGAAAATATGAAATATCTCCTAGGAAAAACAACTTATTTGGAAAATATATCTAGGAGAGACAATTTAAGGATTATTGGACGTCCTGAAAGCCATGATGAAAAAAAGAATCAAAACACTATCTTCCTGGAAATCCTGAAAGAAAACTGCCCTGAGGTGGTAGAATCAGAAGGCAAAATCACCATTGAAAGAATCCACCAATCACCTACTGAAAGAGACCCCAAAATTAAAACCCCAAGGAATATCGTGGCTAAATTTCAGGACTATCGCACCAAAAGATTCTGCTAGCAGCTAGAAAGAAACAATTCAAATATCGAATATCAATAATTAGAATAACACACGATTTGTCAGCCTCCACATTGAAGGATAGAAGGGCCTGGAACCAGATATTCCGAAAGGCAAAGGAACTGAGATTACAACCAAGAATAACCTATCCACCTAGAATGAGCATTATCCTCTAGGGGAGAAGATGGTCATTTAATGATGTAGGTGAATTTCACCTATTTCTAATGAAAAGACCATATTTGAACAAAAAATTCAACCTCCAAACACAGAACTCAAGAGAAGCATAAAAAGGTAAAAAGGAAAGGACTCTTGAGAACTTTATTTCTACTATAGGGATACTTAAAGTTTGGGGGTATAATTAACTAGATATTACATTGATAATATGAAAAAGGAAACTAGAGGAGGAAAGGTTGTCATGCTGGGGAAAAGAGGGAAAAAGTTGTAAAATAAGAGCTAAAAAAAGGAGGTAAAAACAAGATAAAATCTCTTGAAGAGGCAAAGAAAACGTAACATAATTGAGAGAAAAAGGGGAGGGAGATGAGCATTGTGTAAATTTTACTCTCATCAGGTTGGGTTCTAAACATGTATATCAGACACTTGATTTCACATAGAAAATTGTCCGTTGCTAGAGGGAAGTGGAAGGGAAAGGAGGAAAAGAAAGGGATAAACCAAAAGAAGGAAAAATAGAAGAATCAGGGGAAAGGAGTAAAAAAAGGGGGAGGGGATCTAAAGGGTGGTGGATTATTTGGGGGAGGGGTCATGAAAAGCAAAGTACTGACAAGGGGGCAAGGGATAAAGGAGAAAGGAAAGGGGAAAACATAACTTGTGTAAATAAGATGGCAGGAAATAAAGAATTAGTTATTCTAACTGTGAATGTGAATGGGATGAACTCTCCCATAAAGTAGAAGCAGATAGCAGACTGTATTAAAAACCAGAATCCCACAATATGTTGTCTACAAGAAACACATCTAAAACATAGTGGCACATATAAGATGAAGGTAAAAGGCTGGAGCAGAACCTATTATGCTTCAGGTGAACAAAAAAAAAAGCAGGGATAGCAATCCTTATCTCAGAACAAGTAAAAGCCAAGATAGATCTAATCAAAAGATAAAGGAAGGAAACAATATTTTATTAAAGGGTACCATAGATAATGTAGCAATGTCAATACTAAATATATATGCACCAAGTGCAATAGCATCCAAATTCCTGGAGGAGAAATTAAGAGAGATGCAAGAAGAAATAGACAGCCAAACGATACTAGTGGGGGATCTCAACCTTGCTCTCTCAGAATTAGATAAATCAAACCACAAAATAAACAAGAAAGAAACTACTGAGATAAACCAATTGTTAGAAAAGTTAGGTATTATAGATCTTTGGAGAAAATTGAATGGAGACAGTAGGTAGTTTACTTTTTTCTCAGGAGTCCATGGAACCTATACAAAAATTGACCATGTGTTAGGGCATAAAAACCTCAAAATCAAATGCAGAAAGGCAGAAATAGTAAATGCATCTTTTTCAGATCATGATGCAATAAATATCATATGCAATATAAGGCCAGGAGAAAATAGAGCAAAAGTTAATTGGAAATTAAATAATCTAATCCTGAAGAATGAATGGGTGAAAGAACAAACCATAGACACAATCAATAATTTCATCCAGGTGAATGACAATAATGAGACAACATGCCAACATTTGTGGGATACGGCCAAAGCGGTTATAAGGGGTAATTTTATATCTCTAGATGCTTACTTGCATAAAATAGAGAAAGAAAAGATCAATGAATTGGGCTTATTATTTAAAAAACTAGAAAAACAACAAATTAAAAACCCTCAATTAAATACCAAATTGGAAATTCTAAAAATAAAAGGAAAAATTAATAAAATTGAAAATAAGAAAACTATTGAATTAATAAATAAAACTGAGTTGGTTCTATTAAAAAAAAACAAAATAGATAAGCCTTTAGGTAATTTGATAAGAAAAAGGAAAGAGGAAAATCAAATTGTTAGTCTCAAGAATGTTATGGGAGAACTTTCCTCCAATGAAGAGGAAATTAGAGCAATAATTAGGAGTTACTTTGCCCAACTTTATGCCAGTAAGTTTGATAATCTAAATGAAATAGAGGAATATCTACAAAAATATAGATTGCCCAGGTTGAGAAGAGGACACAAATTATTTAAATAGCCCCATATTAGAAAAAGAAATAGAACAACCTATTAGCCAACTCCCTAAGAAAAAATCTCTAGGGCCAGAGGGATTTACATGTGAATTCTACCAAACATTCAAAAAACAACTAATTCCAATATTATACAAAATATTTGAGAAAATAGGGACAGAAGGTATAGTGCCAAATTCCTTCTATGAGACCGTTATGGTGCTGAGAGCTAAACCAGGTAGGGTGAAAACAAAGAAAGAAAACTATAGACCAATTTCCCTAATGAATATTGATGCAAAAATTTTAAATAAGATATTATCAATGAGATTACAGAAAGTCATCCCCAGGATAGTACACTATGACCAAGTAGGATTTATACCAGGGATGCAGGGCTGGTTCAATATTAGGAAAACTATCAGCATAATTAATTATATTAATAACCAAACTAACAAAAACCATATGATTTTCTCAATAGATGCAGAAAAAGCATTTGATAAAAATCCAAAACCCATTCCTATTAAAAAACAATAGAGAGTATAGGAATAAATGGGCTTTTCCTTAAAATGATCAGTAGTATCTATTTAAAACCATCAGCAAGCATCATATGTAATGGAGACAAACTAAAACCATTCCCAATAAGATCAGGTGTGAAACAAGGCTGCCCACTGTCACCATTACTATTTAATGTTGTATTAGAAATGTTAGCTTTAGCAATAAGAGAAGAAAAAGAGATGAAAGGCATAAGAGTAGGTAATGAAGAAACCAAATTATCACTCTTTGCAGATGACATGATGGTATACTTAGAGAACCCTAGAGACTCAACTAAAAAACTACTAGAAACAATTCACAACTTTAGCAAAGTGACAGGATTCAAAATTAATCCACATAAATCATCAGCATTTTTATATATTACCAACAAAGTTTAGCAGCAAGAGATACAAAAAGAAATTCCATTCCAAATAGCAGATGATAGGATAAAATATTTGGGAATCTATCTGCCAAGGAAAAGTCAGGAACTATACGAACTAAACTACAAAACACTTTCCACACAAATAAAATCAGACCTAATCAATTGGAAAAATATTAAGTGCTCATGGGTAGGTAGAGCAAACATAATAAAAATAACAATACTACACAAACTAATCTACTTATTTAGTGCCATACCAATGAAACTCCCAAGAAATTATTTTACAGATCTAGAAAAAACAGTAGCAAAGTTCATTTGGAAGAACAAAAGGTCAAGGATTTCAAGGGGATTAATGAAAAAAAAAGGCAGATGAAGGTGGCCTTGTTGTACCAGGTCTAAAACTATATTATAAAGCAGTGGTCATCAAAACCGCTTGGTACTGGCTAAGAAATAGAGCAGTTGATCAGTGGCACAGGATAGGTTATTAGGACAATCTAGGCAATAACCTTAACAATCTAGTGTTTGATAAACCCAAAGACCCCAGCTTTTGGAATAAATACTCACTATTCGGCAAAAACTGCTGGGAAAATTGCAAACTAGTGTGGAAAAAATTAGGGCTTGACCCATACCTAACACCACATACCAAGATAAGATCTAAATGGGTTCATGATCTAGATATAAAGAGGGACTTTGTAAGCAAGTTAGAGGAACATAATATTGTTTATCTCTCAGACCTGTGGAGATGGAATAAATTTATGTCCAAAGAAGATCTGGAACTCCTAATTGAACACCAGATGGATAATTTTGATTGTATTAAGTTAAAAAGTTTATGTACAAATAAAACAAATGCAGACAAGATTAGGAGGGAAGCATCAAATTGGGAAATCATCTTTACATTTAATGGTTCTGATAAACGCCTCATTTCTAAAATGGATAGAGAATTGTCTCATATATATATATAAGAATTCAATCCACTCTTCAATAGATAAGTGGTGAAGGGATATGAAGAGACAATTTTCAGATGATGAAATTAAAACCATCTCTAGCCATATGAAAAGTTGCTCCAAATCACTATTGATCAGAGAAATGCAAATTAAGACAACTCTGTGGTACCACTACACACCTGTCAGATTGGCTAAAATGACAGGAAAAGATAATGATGAATGCTGAAGGGGATGTGGGAAAGCTGGGACACTAATGCATTGTTGGTGGAACTGTGAATGGATCCAACCATTCTGGAGAGCAATTTGGAGCTATGCTCAAAAAGTTGTCAAACTGTGCATTCCTTTTGACCCAGTAGTGTTTCTACTGGGCTCCTATCTCAAAGAGATCTTAGAGGAGGGAAAGGGACCCACATGTGCAAGAATGTTTGTGGCACCCTTTTTGTAGTGGTTAGAAACTGGAAACTGAATGGGTGTCCATCAATTGGAGAGTGGCTGAACAAATTATGGTATATGAATGTTATAGAATATTATTGCTCTGTAAGAAATGAACAGCAGGACAATTTCAGAGAGGCCTGGAGAGACTTTCATGAACTGATGCTGAGTGAAACGAGCAGAACCAGGAGATCATCATAGACAGCAACAACAGTATTACATGATGATCAATTCTGATGCACATAGCTCTCTGCAACAAAGAATTGTCTCAAACCAGTTCCAACTGTTCACTGAAGAAAACCATATATACCCAGAGAGAGGGATATGAAATATGGATCACAATGTAACATTTTCATGATCTCTATTGATATTTGCTTGCATTGTGTTGCCTTTCTCTGATTTTCTTTTTTTCTTGTAGATAGGATTTTTCTTGCATCACTTGTCAAGTATTTCAGCATTATTAACATGTAGTCGACTTCCTGCCATGTAGGAGAGGGGAGGGGACTGGGGGGGAAATTTGTAATGGAAAGCTTTGTAAAGATCAATGCTGGGGAACTACCCATACATATGTTATACAAATAAAAAGCTTTAATAAAAAAAAACAAACTAACAAAACCATATGATTATCTCAATAGATGCAGAAAAAGCATTTGATAAAATCCAACACCCTTTCCTATTAAAAACACCAGAGACTATAGGAATAAATGGGCTTTTCCTTAAAATGATCAGTAGCATTTACTTAAAACCATCAGCAAGCATCATATGTAATAGAGACAAATTAAAACCATTCCCAATGAGATCAGGAGTGGAACAAGGCTGCCCACTGTCACCACTACTATTTAATATTGTATTAGAAATGTTAGCTTTGGCAATAAGAGAAGAAAAAGAGATAAAAGGAATTAGAGTAGGTAATGAAGAAAGCAAATTATCACTCTTTGCAGATGATATGATGATATACTTAGAGAACTCTACAGACTCAACTAAAAAACTACTAGAAACAATTCACAACTTTAGCAAAGTGGCAGGATTCAAAATTAATCCACATAAATAATCACCATTTTTATATATTACCAACAAAATTCTGCAGCAAGAGATACAAAAAGAAATTCCATTCCAAATAACGAATGATAGTACAAAATATTTGGGAATCTATCTGCCAAGGAAAAGTCAAGAAGTATACAAACTAAACTACAAAACACTTTCCACACAAATAAAATCAGACCTAGTCAATTGGAAAAAACATAAAGTGCTCATGGGTAGGCCGAGCGAATATAATAAAAATGACAATACTATCCAAACTAATCTAATTATTTAGTGCCATACCAATCAAACTCCCAAGAAATTATTTTACACATCTAGAAAAAATATTAGCAAAGTTCATTTGGAAGAACAAAAGGTCAAGGATTTCAAGGGGATTAATGAAAAAAAAAGGCAGATGAAGGTGGCGTTGCTGTACCAGATCTAAAACTATATTATAAATCAGCAATCATCAAAACTATTTGGTACTGGCTAAGAAATAGAGGAGTCGATCAGTGGCATAGGATAGGATATCAGGACAATCTAGGCAATTACTTTAACAATTTAGTGTTTGATAAACCCAAAGACCCCAGCTTTTGGGATAAATACTCACTATTCGGCAAAAACTGCTGGGAAAATTGGAAATTACTGTGGAAGAAATTAGGGCTTGACTCACACCTAACACCACATACTAAGACAATATCTAAATGGGTTCATGATCTAGATATAAAGAGTGATATTGTAAGCAAATTAGAGGAACATAGTATAGTTTACCTCTCAGACCTGTGGAGATGGAATAAATTCATATACAAAGAAGATCTGGAACTCTTAATTGAACACCAGATAGATAATTTTGATTATATTAAGTTAAAAAGTTTATATACAAATAAAACTAATGCAGACAAGATTAAGGGGGAAGCATCAAATTGGGAAATCATCTTTACATTTAATGGTTCTGATAAAGGCCTCATTTCTAAAATATATAGAGAATTATCTCATATATATGTAAGAATTCAAGCCACTCTTCAATAGATAAGTGGTCAAGGGATATGAACAGACAATTTTGAGATGATGAAATGAAAACCATCTCTAGTCATATGAAAAGTTGCTCCAAATCACTATTGATCAGAGAAATGAAAATTAAGACAATTCTCAGGTACCACTATACTCCTGTCAGATTCGCTAAAATGACAGGAAAAGATAACAATGAATGTTGGAAGGGATGAGAAAGTTGAGACACTGATACATTGTTGGTGGAACTGTGAATGGATCCAACCATTCTGGAGAGCAATTTGGAGCTATGCTCAAAAAGTTATCAGACTGTGCATACCCTTTGACTCAGCAGTGTTTGTATTGGGCTTATATCCCAAAGAGATCTTAGAGGAGGGTAAGGGACCCACATGTGCAAGAATGTTGGTGCAGCCCTTTATGTAGTGGCTAGAAACTGGAAACTGAATGGATGCCCATCAATTGGAGAGTGGCTGAATAAATTATGGTATATGAATGTCATGGAATATTATTCATCTGTAAGAAACGACCAGCATGGGGGCGAAGCCAAGATGGCAAACTGCAGACAGTGTCCTCTGTGAGATCCTGAGACCTTCCCTCAGACCCAGACAAACTGAGCCTCAGAACTGGTTCTGGAGTGAGGGCTCCACCAAACACTTGGACTACAAGGCACTTCTATCAAATACCTACTTTGAAAGAACTTCTGAGGTCAGTTTTAGACGGGCAGGGGATCCAGCAACTCCCAGCGCTTAGATGCCAGGGCGCAGCTGGGGTGCAAGTCCGGGGCTGGGAAGGACCAGAAGATTTTAGGCTGCCAGGAAGTCCCTGGGAGATGCTTGGGCCACTTTGCTCTGCTTGCGGGCAAGTGCTTTGGCAGGTACTACCTTTGATAAAGGGTGGATTGAGAGCATCTGAAAGCCACTCTTCAATAGATAAGTGGTCAAGGGATATGAACAGACAATTTTCAGATGATGAAATTAAAACCATCTCTAGTCATATGAAAAGTTGCTCCAAATCACGATTGATCAGAGAAATGCAAATTAAGACAATTCTGAGGTACCACTATACTCCTGTCAGATGGGCTAAAATGACAGGAAAAGATAACAATCTTTTGTGGGGATCTAGGAAGATCAGCCCCAGACACTGTCAACTAGTGAAATTGCCCCAGGGCAAATTGAAATCACTGCTGCTGCTGCTGCTGCTGCAGAATTCCCTGCTGGTGACTGATATCTCTGCTGAAAATCATGACGATGAAGAAGAGAGCTCTCACCATAGACTGCTTTTAGGGAGAGAAACTAGAGAAGTCCCCAGATCCTGAGATTCTGAAAACAATCCCAGATAAAGCCACAAAGGTAGACTTCAGCTGGTCTTCCTTTCAGAAGGCTTACCTGGAAGATTGCATAAAAAATCTCAAAAGAGAGCTAGAAGAAGATTGGGGAAATAAATTGAGAGTAGTGCAAGAAGGAAATATCGCCCTGCAACAGAGATGTGAAAAACTGGAAAATAAGTCCGGTGAATTGGAAAAAGTCATCAACTCACTAGAAAATAAAAATAGTGAATTGGAAAAAGATAACAATTCATTGAAAAACAAAATTAGTGAATTGGAAAAAGATAACAATTCACTGAAAAACAAAATTAGTGAATTGGAAAAAGACAACAATTCACTGAAAAATAAAATTGGCAAAATGG
>JAJPUD010034032.1:0-11054 GCA_023553655.1 Myrmecobius fasciatus
TATATTAAGTTAAAAAGTTTCTGTACAAACAAAACAAATGCAGACAAGATTAGGAGGGAAGCATCAAATTGGGAAATCATCTTTACATTTAATGGTTCTGATAAAGGCCTCATTTCTAAAACATATAGAGAATTGTCTCATATATATAAGAATTCAAGCCACTCTTCAATAGATAAGTGGTCAAGGGATATGAACAGACAATTTTCAGATGATGAAATTAAAACCATCTCTAGTCATATGAAAAGTTGCTCCAAATCACTATTGATCAGAGAAATGCAAATTAAGACAACTCTGAGGTACCACTACACACCTGTCAGATTGGCTAAAATGACAGGAAAAGATAACGATGAATGTTGGAGGGGATGTGGGAAAACTGGGACACTAATACATTGTTGGTGAAACTGTGAACGGATCCAACCATTCTGGAGAGCAATTTGGAGTTATGCTCAAAAAGTTGTCAAACTGTGCATACCCTTTGTCCCAGCAGTGTTTCTACTGGGACTATATCCCAAAGAGATCTTAGAGGAGGGAAAGGGACCCACCTGTGCAAGAATGTTTGTGGCAGTCCTTTTTGTAGTGTCTAGAAACTGGAAACTAAAGGGATGCCCATCAATTGGAGAGTGGCTGAATAAATTTTGGTATATGAATGTTATGGAATATTATTGCTCTGAAAGAAACGACCAGCAGGACGATTTCAGAGAGGCCTGGAGGGACTTGCATGAACTGATGCTGAGTGAAATCAGCAGAACCAGGAGATCATCATACACAGCAACAACAGTATTGCATGATGATCAATTCTGATGGACATGGCTCTCTGCCACAAAGAATTGTCTCAAACCAGTTCCAATTGTTCACCAAAGAAAACCATATACACCCAGAGAGAGGGAAATGAAATATGGACCACAACATAACATTTTCATGATCTCTATTGACATTTGCTTGCATTGTGTTGCCTTTCTCTGATTCTTTTTTTTCTTGTAGATAGGATTTTTCTTGCATAACTTCTCAAACATTTCAACATTATTAACATATAGTGGACGTCCTGCCATCTAGGGGAGAGGAGGGGACTGGGGGTAAAATTTGTAATGGAAAGCTTTGTAAAGATCAATGTTGGGGAACTACCCATATATATGTTATACAAGTAAAAAGCTTTAATAAAAAAATTTCCTAATTTCCCCCCATTTTCCATTATCAGCCTTCCAATAAGTAAGGCAATGGGAAAAATTTCTGCTCTCCAAGCCTTCCATGATCCCATTAAGAGTTTTGATCACAAGTTAGAATATTTCAATGAGCTTGATTTCTCTAAAACTGATTCCATTCTCTCAGTTAGCTTAGAATGAGTTGACAGTATAAAACTCAGTCTATGAATTACCTTCCAGAGTTAAAATTTTGTATGAATTAATTTTTTTAAATTATTATACTCTTTTTTGAACATGCTCACTCTTTTATGTAAAAATTTCCATTAGTACTTTCAATATGACAAGCAAATCCAAGAGAGGGTATGTGAACAAGTTTCCAGTTTTTTCATGATCTCTCCCAAAACAAAGCATAGAATAGGTGGCATTGCCAATGCAAAGCTAGTGGAGAATTTGAAATAAGCATGTAGGACTGAGTTACTGAATTGTGCAATTCTCTCCTCTAAAACTTCTTCACTATAAATGGTCATTAATCATGTTTCACTACAGGATCTGGATACAGGCAAGGTTCAGGAAGAAATAAATTTTCTCTGTTCTCTAACCCAGCCTTCATCTCATAATGTACTCTTGCATATAGTGGCAAGATGCCCTGTGGGGCACTTTTCCTTCCTCTGAGCTTCAGGAGCCATCCTAAAAACTGGGCATTATGCCAGGGATAATTAAGCATCTTATGTGAGACAGCAATCTCCAGGGAGGATGTATACTCTATTGATGGACCCCCTTTGCAATAGCTCCTTGTTTGAAGCTCAGATTTGCTCTTCTCCAGAGGTACCACCCTCAGACAACTGTTGTCCAAAGGACTATACCAAATTCCAAAAGGAAAAGGTCACTAGAGTTCTCATTACCCATTAGGCATAATCCATTGTTACTCCCGCACTTGTCCAACTTAATCAGCACACAGACCTTAAAACTGTCAGCCAGTATTAACCTCAATACAACCAAAAAGGAATATGGGTTGAACAAACTTACACAAATATAAAGAAGCCCCTTGTCCTGCCACTCTACACTATTGGAAAATACTTTATTATTTTTGGAAAACAGATCGACTTCATAGAAAATTCATAGTTATTATTATCAACAAGTCAGAGTGGGCTTTCCACTAAATCACATTTTGAGTCAGTAATGCTCTTAAACAGGAAATATAGAAAGATGAAGAGAAAAAAGAAAGCAATTTATTCTCTAGTCCAGTGGATTCTGAGGACAGGTATTGTAAACTTTCCCAAAAAACCTTTTTATTAAGGGTATTTTTACAGTTTCCATAGTCATTTTGAAAGGGGGATTTAGGTTACATCTTTTCAGGACGATGCCAGAGTTTCATTTTTGGCAGATGATATAGAGCATTTAGTTATGCTGAAGTTTTGTTGTTGTTTCCTGAGTACAAGACAAAATTATAGGGCATTGGACTGTTTTTAAGTGCTATGATGCCCAGGAAGATCACTTCATCAACACAAAATAGTTTCAATCAAGTTTAACTGGACTGAAATTACTCAATGGGTTATTTTGTAAGAGCTATCAAATTTTAGAACTATCAGAAATCTTGGAAGCTTTTCCCCCTCTTTCATGTGGGAACAATTGCAAGCCATGATTTTTGCCCAGAAGTAAAACCTTGGTCCTGGGTCAAGGAGAGTTAAGTCCATTGTGGGTCTCTTGGACTTTTGAACTGACACAGGGGAGACAGCAGCTGAGTAGGAATCATTCAAAGCACAGCATCATGTTATGCAAACTTTTAATTAAAGGAACCCCTCCCAAAGGCCAGCGATCATTATCCAGTCCAAGGTAGCATTTTTAAAGGGTCAACATAGCCATCCATTCATTTCATCAGGCTGTATTTCTGATATGGATGTATTATAAATTAATTTCTTTTTAACCATTGGAAGAAAAAATACTTTTTTTTACCATTTCAATTCAAATTCATAATAAAAATTAAGCCATAATCAACCTACTTAAAATTTTGTTTTGTTTTATTTTTTACATATATTCTTAGTTTCAGTGCTTTAGGAATAGAATTTGATACTGTTTTTTTTTAATCTATATGGATAACAGATTTAATTATTTCCCCAACTTTAACAAACTGATGAGATCTACTTTTTATTTTATTGTTTTAATCACCATGTATAGAGGTCAGGTGACAGGGAAGAAAGGAAAAAAAAGGATAAAAGTTTGACCTTTCAGAGAAAGTATTTAATGATTGTGTGCATTTTTATTTTTCCTCAAGAACTGCTTTTTTTAAAGCAGTTCTACTATTTTTATTAATAACATTGAATCTGAGGTATATAAGGGTGAAAAAGAAACTAGGTAAGAATATGATTCAATCTTTTATGATTCTGCCTCTAGTTGGTTTACCATGGGTAAACTTTATAGGGTAGGAATACCTATGCTATATAATCCTCATTGAAAATATAAAGATCAGTGGATCCCTCAAGAGTAGTTAGCATGTCTTATCTTCTTTGACATCAATGACCCATTGGCAGTCTAGTAACATCTGTGGATCCTTTCACAGGTTTTTTTTTAATGCATAAAATAAAATAAATGGTATACTAATGATGCCAATTACATTGAAAAAGCTCCAATTTAAAAAAAATGTTCAAAGTCCTCAAGTTAAAAATTACTGATCTAATGAAATTTATTAATTTTACTCAGACTTAAATTGAAATCCAAGGAGATTAAGTAAAAGAAGAAAATAGCAAAGATTTGAATTTAGGTTATCTTATTTTAAATCCATTGCTTTTTCCACAGCACAATATCGCATTTTGACTGGGATAGATATATTATGTGAAAGACTTTTGTAAATGATAAAATGCTATAAATACAATCCATTATTATTTCTGAAAAGGGACATGATGAGTGAAAGAAGATGAGGGATTTTCAAGGTAGTTATAAAGAGAAAAGAAACAATCTCAATCCAGAGTACTTTAGTGTTATTGTTTCTTTCTGGGCATATCTGATCTGAATATTAGAGCAATTAACACAGCCAAATCTGATACTTTATAGTCTTTCTCTCAATACTGGGCAGAGATATTTCATTTCACACATCATTTACAACTTGTTATAGAAATCCCAGAATATGGATATCCAGGCATAGTAAATAGAAAAAAAAATATCCAATTTTATTTTTAAAAATGAGTAATTTTCCAGTGATTTAGTGATCCTATCTTCTCTAACTTGAAGTGACAATAACTACAATAAACTATAATAAAGTTCTATGTCACACACTATAAATGAGAATTATAAAGCTCTTTTTAATGCTGGTGATGCTGAAATCTTTTATTGCCACTAAGAAGACTAACTATGAAACCCTTTGGAAAGATCATTGTCACACATTTCTTTCACAGAAATGAAATAAAAAAGTAAAGTGGGAATAATGTTCTCCAAATTATGGAAATGTCAACATGTTTTATTTCATGAAGTTCCAAAAATTAAAAGCTATCTAATTTTCAAAACATTCAAAAGCCAGCATCCTTACCCATGTGTATTTATTCACTCTTCTTAAACCTAGAAGTCTGGTCTATGAAGATACAATTACTTGAGAAACCAAAACCATACGAACAAAATCTTCTCCTTTTTTCCCAATATAGTTAAAAAGGATTTTTTGTTATCCTTAACTTCTTTGCCATACTCAGATCATTCTCAATGCTATTTTTCCAGGATCATGAAACATATGCATTTCCTATCAACTGTTTTTATTTCTATTTTTTATCAATTATATGTGAAAAAGATGAGAATTTTAGCTTATGTCTTCTGATCACAAAGCCAAAACCTTTGTACTACTCCAGGTATTAAAAAAAAAGAAATTGCCTGAGATGTGGTTATAGGTGAAATTTTATTTTCTACTCTGAGCTAATGACAGTGAGAATGGGCTTGAGATAGAATGTCTCATTTTTCTTCTTTTTTTGTGTTTCACTGGATCTAGATATTCTATCAATAAACCACAGAAAAAGATTAAATTTGGGGTGCTATCCATAGAGATTTTTAAAATCTCAACCTCTTTCTCTCTCAGAGCCTGAAAAGTCAAAATTCTAAATGCCAGAAATGGCACTAGTGTATCAATAGTATGCACTTCCACATCAGGCTGACAATCCAGGGGAACAAACCAGAATACTATATGGGAAGGAAGAGCTGAGGAGCATTTACTGAACATGAGAGAAAGATCTCAGCATTTATTTAGGACTAGTTCTGTCCCCCTAAAAGTCACTTATAACAAAAACCTAGGCAAGTGAATCATGAATTGGCCAGATTAGTAGGAGATTGAAATGCTTTACAATAAAGCTCCTAGGAAAACCATTATCAGAAGGGACAGAATTAAGAAGTGAGCAGGAGGTATAATATAAAAGAAGAAAAAAGTCTGCGATTACAAAAAATCTCAGGAACAAGAAAATCAAAGACCATAAATATTAGTAGGTAAGTCAACAGAAAATATCTGCAGCTGAGAAATATGGCCTCTATATCTAAATGAGTTGAGGCATCTATGAAGAAACACTGCAAAACAAAGATGAAAGAAAAGACCCTCAGGATTTTAAAAGAACATGGAACCACTGAATCCTCTTCTTCAGTGGTTAAAAAGAGAAAGGAGAAGTAAGACAACATAATTTGTATAAAAAAGATATTATATAATATTAGAAAAAAAACTTGATAGAACAATGGTAAATCTCATCAATGAAAATACATAGAGAACAATCAGTTGAGAATGCAAAACAGAAAAAGACAATCCAGAAGAAAAGCAAACATATACACACATACAGTAAAAGAAAATATTCTTTCTGTCCAACTGAAATATAATGATCTCAAAGACAAGTTGCCTAAAGACAGTTTAAGTATCATCAGTCTAGCAAAAAAATTACTGAAAAAAACCTTAACATCATTATGCAAGAAATAATATACAGACTTCCCCCAACTACTGAATATAGTACCAATTGAATGAATTCATATATCAGATGCAGAAAAAAATAAAAACTAAAAGTCTGTACATTTATTGCATGAAGTGGTTAAATCTAACATGTTCAAAAACAAGTTCTGCAAGTGACCAAGGGAAGAATCTCCAAATTCAATAGAAAATAAATTTGAATAAAAAAAACTATTATATACCCACCACAAAACACATTAGAGAATAGAATAATATGTTCCACTGAGGAATGGAATTCAGGATGCAGATCAAAAGTACCTATCCTTAAAATATGAGTCTAACCTTAAATGAAAAAAAGTAAACATAACTATTTGAACAATTCTTAAAAAAAAAATCCCTGGAGAAATTTTTTTTTAACACATCAGGCTAAAGAAATACAAAAGAAGTGAATGGATGCAACAGACAAGGACAGCAATAGAAGGGGTGATAGCTGAGAAATCAATTAGAGATTTTTTCTAAATATATTCCAGGAAACAAGTGTAAGGCAGAAGTGAGGTGGATATAATAGTGAAGAAGGAGGCCAGACAGAACATATAGATAGAAAATCTGTTTATAATTTTATGTTAGGGTGTGTGTGTGTGTGTGTGTGTTTTAAAGAGAAAGGGAATGAGGGAGCATAGGAAGGAGGGAGGAAGGGAGAGAGGGAGAAAGAGAAAGACACAGAGAGAAACAGACTGACCGAGAAAGACAGAGAGATTCAGAGAGAGAGAGAGAGAGAGAGAGAGAGAGAGAGAGAGAGAGAATTAAAAAAATAGGGGGTTGCATTATGGGAATGGGAAGGGTATATAGTGTGTACATTTCAAACCAAGAATTAGCAACAGGAATGATGTAATTATTTTGGTCTATCAGAAAAATAATTTAAAAAAAAAGATTCTGCAGGGGAGTGAGTGAGAGCAAGAATGGAAGAAATGAACTGAAAGGGTGAAAATAGTCCCTTTTTGTGGTGGGACGACACTTCATTTATGAATGTTTCTATGGATGAAGACTTCTGTGAAGGGAGATGAAGACCTTTTGCAAAATGTTTTCTCAAGTTTTGGTGCTTGAAAAGATCTCATTTCAATGCAGGGGAATGTAGAATTCTGGACCAAGTGGCATCTTTGATATTGACAAGGCATGGACCTGAGCAAGATATTTTGAGACAAATGAGAAAACTATATGATGGAGAAGATATAGATCACTTATGGGCTGCATACGAGTATGTGGGAAAGGGATCCTACCATTGCTCACTGCCCTCTCTGTCACCTACAGGATTTCCATTGCTCTGAGTGTGAGGCACAATGAAAAAGAAAAAAAAAATCAAGGCAATCTCAATAGAACAGTGCCAGAAACTGTTTGGAAGGGAGGCCAGAATTGCTTGATTATGTGAAGACTACAGAGTGTAGAGAAGGATTATATAATTATTAAGGTTATTAACCAGGAAGTAAGGATCTGGAGTAGAAAAAGAGGTTGGAAAATGAATAAAATGAGAGAAATCCTCTATGGAAAAGGGTGCAGAAATGAAAGGTTTTCATTTTTTTAAGCAAAACTAAACTAATGAATGGGACTTACATGAGAGAAGAAGAGAGAATATACTTTTCCAACTGAGGAAAAACAAAAGGAAGGTTTAATTTCAAAAATGAAAGCAGACAAAAAAAATAATATGCAAAATTCCAAAGAGAAATTGGTAACAGAAAAAGATATTTTGGATCATAGGAAGAGAGGCAGTGTGAGCAGGCCACATTTTAAACGATTAAGCTAATTTAATTAGAGAGACATAGTATTGTATTTATAGTAAAAGAAAGAAGGGCAGCTGGTTGGTTTAGTGGATAGAGCAGTAGCCTTGAAGTCAGGAAGACCTCAATTCAAATATGGCCTCAGACACTTAACACTTCCTGGTTGTGTGACTCTGACCAAGTCACTCAACTTGCCTCAACAAAAAGAAAGAAAGAACAAAAGTCATAACTTAGTGGGAAGGGAATGAGACAAATGGAAAAAAAAATTAACTCAATTTTAAATGCAAATAAATTACATTATCCAATAAACTTAAAAAAAAAAACAAACTGGACAGGAAAGCACATAATAAAATCAAAGGGTTTGAAAGAAAATATACTAGAGTGGTGGAATCAAGGTGCCGGAGTGAAAATGTGACTCTCTGTGTCCTCCTCCGATCTTCTCTCACATCAATTATAAAATAAGCCTCTGAACTATCTCCAAGTCAACGAATCCAGAAATATTTGGACACTTCTTTCAGATATCTCTGAAGAACTTCATATCAGGTTTGTTTAACTCAGACAGAAGAATAAACAGTCCACTAGGTGCAGCCTGAAGTGAGGGTGGGACTCAGCTCACTGTGGCAGAAACTCCAAACTCCAAAAACCTGGAGTTTATCTGAGGCACTGGGGACACTCTACCCTGACTGGGGACAGGTGTTCTGGCAGATTTGCCTTTTTTTTTTTTTCAGGAGTAATTCAGACTTAGTCCGAGTCCCCACTGGGCCAGCACCTTAAGTTAACTCGATGCATTGCCCCAGGGCAAAGATCTTCAGCCCCATTTTTCCGAGCCTTAAAGAGACATCCACGCTGTCTAAAAAAAAAAAAAAAAAAAAAAAAAAGAAGAAGAAGCAAAAGAGAGCTCTCACCATAGACAGCTTCTATCGAGAGAAAGAAGGGCTGACCCCAGATCCTGAGGTTCCCTTAGCCAAAACTCCAGAGGAAGTTATTAAGGACCATCACTGGTCCCCTTTTCAAAAGGCCTTTCTGGAAGATTGCATAAAGAACCTCAAAAGAGAGCTGGAGGATAAATGGGAAAATAAATTGAAATCAGTGCAAGAAGGATACAATATCTTGCAAGAAGGATATAACGCCCTGCAAAAGAGATATGAAAAAGACACCAATTTATTGAAAAATAAAATTAGTGAATGAGCATTATCTTCCAGGGAAGAAGATGGTCATTCAATGATATAGGAGAATTTCACCTATTTCTACTGAAAAGACCAGAACTGAACAAAAACTTTGATCTACAAACACAGAACACAAGAGAAACATAAAAAGTTAACAAGGAAAAAAAAACTCTTGAGAACTATATTTATGTTATAGATACTTATAGAATAATGGTTGATTTTATGAATCTATTATTACATTATGATTATGACATGATTACTGTGATTTTATGATTATGATATGATTATTGTGATTTTATGATTATTATATGATAAACTGAAAAAGAAATTAGAGGTAGAAAAGGGATAACACTGGAAGAAGAGGAAAAGGAGGTAAAATAAGGGAAATTACATCACATGTAGAGGCAAAGAAAACCTTTAATGATTGAGGGGAAAAAAGGGAGGAGAATGAGAATTGGGTTAATCTCCATCTCATCAGATTTGGCTCAGAGGGAGTAATAAGATGTACTTACAAGGAAACAGGAGGGAAAGGGGGAAAAAAGGAGTGGGTGGGGCTCAAAAGGGGAAGGATTGTTTCAGGGAAGTAGTTTTCAAAAACAAAATAGTAGGGAGGAGGGAAATGGGATAAGAAAGAGAAAAGCATAAGCTAGGGTAAATAAGATGGCAGGAAATATAGAATTAATTATTCTAACTGTGAATTTGAATGGAATGAACTCTCCCTTAAAGCAGAAGCAGATAGAAGACTGGATTAAAAACCAGAATCCAACAATATGTTGTATACAAGAAACACATCTAAAACATAGAGATACATACAGGGTGAAGGTAAAAGGCTGGAGCAGAATTTTTATGCTTCAAGTAAACAAACAAACAAAAAAAAAAGCAGGGGTAGCAATCCTGATCTCAAATCAAGTAAAAGCAAAGATAGACTTAATTAAAAGAGACAAAGAAGGAAATTATATCTTCCTAAAGGGTACCATAGATAATGAAGCAATATCAATACTAAACATATATGCAGCAAGTGGTATAGCATGGAAATTCCTAGAGGAAAAGTTCAGAGAGATGCAAGAAGAAATAGACAGCAAAACTATAATAGTGGGGGATCTCAACCTCTCTCTCTCAGAACTTGATAAATCAAACCACAAAATAAATAAGAAAAAGTTGAGTTAAACAAAATGTTAGAAAAGTTAGGTATGATAGATCTTTGGAGAAAATTAAATGGAGACAGAAAGGAGTTTACTTTTTTCTCAGCAGTCCATGGAACTTATACAAAAATTGACCATGTGTTAGGACTCAAAAACCTCAAAATCAAATGCAGGAAGGCAGAAATAATAAATGTATTTTTTTCAGATCATGACGGAATAAAAATCACATTCAATAAAGGCCAGGAGAAAATAGAGCAAAAACCAATTGGAAAATAAATAATTTTATCCTAAAGAATGAATGGGTGAAACAGCAAATTACAGACACAATTACTAATTTCATCCAAGAGAATGACAATAATGAGACAACATACCAAAATTTGTGGGATACAGCCAAAGTGGTAATAAGGGGAAATTTTATATCTGTAGATGCTTATTTGCATAAAATAGAGAAAGAGAAAATCAATGAATTGGGCTTTCAACTAAAAAAGCTAGAGAAAGAACAAATTAAAAACCCCCAATCAAATACCAAACTTGAAATCCTAAAATAAATGGAGAGATTAGTAAAATTGAAAGTAAAAAAACTATTGATTTAATAAATAAAACTAAAAGTTGGTTTTATGAAAAAACCCACAAAATAGATAAACTTCTAGTTAATTTAATTAGAAAAAGAAAAGAGGAAAATCAAACTGTTAGCCTCAAAAATGAAAAGGGAGAAATTTCCCCCTAGGAAGAGGAAATTACAGCAATAATCAGGAGTTACTTTGCCCAACTGTATGCCAATAAATTTGATAACCTAAGTGAAATGGAGGAATATCTACAAAAATATAGATTGCCCAGATTAACAGAAGAGGAAATAAATTACTTAAATAGTCCCATTTCAGAAAAAGAAATAGAACAAGTCATTAATCAACTCCCTAAGAAAAAAATCCCCAGGACCA
>JAJPUD010034033.1:0-11054 GCA_023553655.1 Myrmecobius fasciatus
AATTGAAGCAAAATTAACAAATACATGTATGAATAAATATACACCTGTATTTCTTTAAAAAGCATTCATTAACAGAAAAGAAAAGAATGAAATTAGTGAAAAAGATGTTGACATTTTTCTTCTTATTATCCAATTTAATAATTTATTTTGCCCAAGAATAATCAATTCTCTTAAATCTTTCTAAATTTTCAAAATTTCCACAGAAAATGTATATTTATTTCATTGTGTTATAGTGCAAAATATATCATTATACTCAGATACCATAATTTATTTAGACATTAAACAATAAATAGGCAACATTTTAGTTTTTTGTTTTATTCTATTATGAATCTACATTTAGATAGACACACGTACATATATACTTATACATATATTTTTTTACTAATGCTTCTTTTTTCTTTGACAAAATGGATGTATATACCTTATAATTGTGTTGCAAAGGATGAGCTTCTAAAAAGAAAAATAAATTAGAACATAGCTCCAAAATGCTTTCTAGAACTAATCTCTGGCAGCTCTACTAGTAATGGTGAATATCATTAAAATTAGGTAAATTAGAAAAAATTAAACTTTTTGATATCAATCTCCTTTTTCACACAATAATCATCCAAACCATTTGGTATTATTTACAATATATAGAGGTAGAATAACAGGATGTAGTAGGCAAATGGAGAATTGGAAAATGGAAATCAATAACCAGTATTCAACAAATCATAAAAGATATTGATTAGGAAAGAACTCTACTTCTATCTACTAGATAGAAAACCATTAATATTGGAATGCAGCCTGATTAAAATTCTGCTTAAAACACCATACACCATGTTCCACAAAGCATTCTAAATAGTTGTCATCACAATATTAAATTTCATCCTATTGAAAAAAAAGGAAACCATTATATACTGCTTATTCAAAACTATGTTGAAATATATTCTTAAATATGAGAAAAAGGAAATGATAAGTGATAAAATATCTAATTTTTATTGCATGGAAAAAACTGTACACAGAAAATGCTATAGCTTAAGAAGATAGATCACTCTCAGAAAAAAATATCAAATGTATTATAAATGGCAAAATATCTAATTTACATAGAAAATTAACAAATAGGAGGTAAAAATAGGCAAAGATATATGTATGCATATCAATACATGAAAACGGTCACATGTCCTTTATCATATGTTGTTCATGTAAATTTGTGAATATACTTGCATCTATATTTATTCATACAAAATGTATATGCACATTTATATACATATTCTTATGCATACACATATACATGTCTGTATATAATCCAACCAATGAGTGATAAGAAAAGAGAAATAAACAACTTAAAGGAAAATGCCAAAGTATTATAAATAATATGAAAGAAAACTGAAAATTATTACTGACAACAGAAATAAAACTAAACTCCAAATCCTAAAAATTGGCAATGATTACAAAAAAAGGTAATATTCAGTTTTGGATCAGTGAGGTGATGATAAATATATTGATTGTTTATAGGAGGAGTTGTGAATTGGAACAATAATTTTAGAAAACAATTTAGAACTATGCAAATAAAGTATCTTGCATGTCCCTTTCTTCTCCTTTGAATCAGAAATTTCACTATTAAATTGATTTTCCAAAGAAGTCATTGACAGTTAGAAAGTCCCTATAAACATGAAAATATTTAAAGTAGCACGTTTTGTGATAGCAAAGAATTGGAAACAAAAAAAATAACTACCGCCCCTATAATGTCTATACTATTACTGTTGCTGTTACTTCTATTTTTACTACCTATTTACTACTACTATTCTTGCTCCTATTACTACTACTACTACTGATATCGGTAAAATAAACCATCATCAATTCTATATGTTCAAAATAAATTCCCAGCAACAAGACTGAAAAAAGAAATTTCATTCAGTATAATTGTAGACAATAGAAAATCATGAATCTTCTGCCAAGACAAATTCAGGGAAAGTATGATCAAAATTTAAAAAGAAAGAGATTTTTACACTAATAAAAGCAAATCTAAAAAATGGAGAAATATGAACTTCTCATGTGTAGGCCTAAAACAATATAATTTTTAAAAGTTAATGAAATTAATTTACTTATTAAGTAGCATGCTAATTAAAATACTTAATTATTTTATAGAGCTAGGAAAAATAACAAAATTTATATAGAAGAAGAAAAGTAAGAGAATATGAAAGGATTCATTGAAAAAAATGTGAAGGAAGGCACCTTAATAGTATGAAATTTCAAGTTACATTGCAACGGGTAGTAATCATTAAAACAATACAGTACCATGTAAAAATATGGTGGCCAATTAGGAAAACAGATTACCTACAAAATACACAGTGTTAAATGGGCACAGTAATTTAAAATTTGACAAAATCATAGATTCAAGCTTTTTGAGAAAATAACTCAGCATTTAGGAAAAAAATCTTCTAGAAAAACTTGAAAGCTATTTGGGAGCAACTAGGCACAGACCCACATTTCATACTTCATATCAAGATAAGATAAAGATGGATAAATGATTTAAACCAAAAGGCAAACCATAGGTAAATTAGAGGAAGCAGGAAAAATCTATTAGATCTATAAATAATGCTTCCATTGATAACCATAGAAAAGATAATATTCCAATTGGATTCCAAATTAATCTTTCTTAAGTGCAGGTTAGACATTCATATCCTTGACACTATGCACTGACCTACAAGAATCACATATTATTTCAAGAATATAATGGAAAACCGTTTTTATTTATTATTTACAACTTGGTCTCTCTCTATGTTTTTAATCTTTTTTACACCTTACTATCCTTAATCTAATCTGTAATCCAGTGAAACTGGCCTCCTTCCTCTCTCCCCTCACAGGACACAAGATAACTATAAGGGATTGGTAGTTTAAGTATAGGTTATATAGAGTTCTAAATGCCAGGATGATGAGTGTAGACATAATACAGCAGGCAATGGTAAGTAACATGCAGCTGCTGAGCAGAAGAGTGGTATGACTATATTGATATTTTCATAAAATTCATGTGAAAACTTTATAAAAATGCAATGGAATGAACAAGATGCAATGGACAAGATTAGCTGGGAGGCTATTAGAAGAGGAGATGGAACATTGCATCAGGGTATTGCAAAGGAACACAAAGCAATGGAGGGATCTATGAAATACTTCTAAGAAAAAAATCAATAGGACTTATAACTAATGGTGCATAGATAAACTTCTCTATTTTTGACTTTTATGCTTTGAATTCTATCTAAATTCCACTTCTTTCCTCTTTTTCTGACAGAAGATCATCAGTGCTTTGCACTCTTTTGGGGAAAATATTTCTGAGGTTTGGGCCTCTATCTTGCCCCACAGTATTTCTTCCCTATTAGTCTTAAATTCTGCAACTATTCTTTTCCAAGTTATCATTTTCTGAACAATTTTTGATTTCCTTCTGCTGTCTCAATTTATCAAGAAAACATCGTATCAATGCTTTCATTAGAGATTTCAAAGCTGTTAAATATAGCTGCTGCTGGGAGCAAACTATTTACTTACTGCATATAGTAGACAATCTGAAACAGATCAAATGCAAACCTTTTAAAAAGCATGCAATTATATGTCTGTCACTGTGAAAGTACACTATTTGCTTATAATTAACAATAGTGATTATTGGTAGGATGCCATCTGAAGAAAAACTCGTGGGCAGACATTTTTAATTTACATTAGCTATGCACTCAAGTTGTGGAAGGGCTTCTACTTAATTATATTATACATGGTGGTTATCAGGAATGTGTTTTTATGCTCCAAAGTTACATTCTCAGACTTTTCAAGTCTCCATTTGAAGTTCCTCTTAAATTTATAGTCTTGACATTTCCACTTCTCTTTAAATTATCTCTTTGAATAGCTATTCAAATGTGTGGATTTTTTTAAACCTCTATTGTTCTCCCAGCTTTCTGCAGTTTAAATGATCTTCTAGTTTGACATCTTTAAAGTGACAGATACTAATTCCAGAAGGAATTGTATCTTACAAAGTGATCCAACATGCCTGCAAGGCAACATTGATCATAAAGCAAAGTGGGACTTGATTTACACAGGATATGTTTGCCTCAATCCATTTATTGTCCTCAGGACTCTTGTTTTTATTTCTCTAAGCCAAAGTTATCATGATCACAAGATAACATCTATTAAACTTATAATTACATAAAATAATTGCTGACAGAATTATGTAGATATAGTGTCTGCCCTCTATGAAAGCAAAAGCTAAGTAGGTTGATGCTATTTTAGACAACTGTTAATTATCTTCATATCTTCCCTGTCCTTCATTGTTTTGTCACTTAATTCTCCTTTTTCATACCATATAGGTTCAACATTATTGTGGAGACTCATTAGCTTAGTCTATAGATCACATTAACATCTTCTTAGCCAATCTCCTCCTTCTGTTTCTTTTCTAATTTATATAATAAATCCTATTGCTAAACTACATGGTAAAAAGATTGTGTTTTTAAATGATATCACTATTATGCTCAGGAACTTGTTATATTTTTGCAAACCAGATAAATTAGTACAACCATCCAATGCTTTAAATACCACTGGATTCTGGTGAAGCAGCTAGATGGCACACTGAATAAAATGTCAAATCTGTAGTCAGGAAGATTCAAGTTTCCACCGGTCTTCAGATAATTATTAGCTGTGTAGGTCTCTGGGAAAATCACTCAACCCTCTTTGCCTCAATTTCTTCATCTGTAAAACTAAATTGAGAAAGAAATGGCAAACTATTGTGTGCTTGCCAAGAAAACCACAAATGAGGTTACATGAAATTGGACACAAGTGAAATGACTGACCAGCAACAATACCAATAATATTCTGACTGTGAGGTAGAGAGCATAGGGGATATGAAGTCAGAAAATCTTGGTTTCCATTTGAATTTCTGCTAAGAAATTAAGCAAGTCGTTAATGCAAACTTCCTTTTTAAAAGTCATCTGTATACTGAGAAAGTTGGACTAAATGGTATTTTTATGTGCTTCTAGATTTAAATTTCAGTATTCCTATAACATTTTACTTTTATATATTTATCCAACTGGTCCCCTTACTTAACAGTTTTTGTATTAGTTACCTTTCCCAAATTTTTAGAATATAACAATATTTCATCTACTTTCATGTATCAATAAAATGTTGGCCAGAAAAAGATTAGGAATAAAACTGCTAGATCATAGAACATCTATGTTAATATGAAGACACTTATTTCTGAACTTGAGTTCAAACATACACTGTTTCAGATCAACATATGTCATTTCCCAGCATACATATCTCCATATTTTTCACAAAGGCATTATGAGAGACTTCATCAAATATCATTTCAAAATAGAATTGTGTTATATGCATAACAATTACCGAAGTATCAATGTATTAATCTTGCAAACAATCCTGACATTATAATATGGCCTATTTTTTTCCCTAAAATTTGCTCTCTGGTAGTGATCATTTTTTTGTCTTTCTAAGTACTCACAAAGCAACCTTTTAGTATTCCATATTAGAGTTTTTCCAAAACTCAATACGAATTTTACTTTTTAAAGTAGTTATCCTCTTCCCTTGGATTAACTGGGTATTATATGTCAATCTCTAATCCCAGGTCACTTTGATTGTGCAAAACATTTCAAAGATGCAAAAAAGTAATTCAACAATCATAGGCTCTGGTTCTCTTAGCATCATTCAAGGTTATTATTCCAAGCTTATTTAATTGATTTCATTAAATGGGAATAGGTGCTCTGTTCTCTTATGAAATCTTTGTATTTCATGTACCAGTTAACTCTTTGTTATCAATAATTACTTTATTGTAATGAAGAATAAAGTCTTCTTTTTTCCTAGTTGTTTGAATGATACAGATAGTAATAATATTTCCCCTTCTATTGAAAGATGCCATTGTTTTGGTGAGGTTGCACTTGTGAAACATCTGATGGTATTTCAGGAAGAGTTTTGTATTGACCAGATAAGGCCATTCTCATTCAGATTTGATTGTTCTTTAAAGAGGAGTGAGCAAAAGAAACTCTTTGTTGCAGAAAAATAAGGAAGCTATGATTTTTTTATCCCCCCAAAAGTATAGGGGAATTGAATATTATTGGAAATTGATACAGTGATTATAGGTTTTGAGAAAGACCTTTAACTACACATACACACACACAGAGAGACAGACAGACAGACAGACAGAAATTTATTGTAGAATGTCATATAAAAATATGAAATGGCAAAAGACAAATTCAATGTCTATCCCTTTTTAAATTTGAAATGAAACAGTTCCATAAGTGGCTTCTAGATTTATAAATAACTATCATATTTCTTTTTACCCTGAATGTTTTGGTGATCAAAGCCAAATAGCCAGTATTTTTTTTTGTTCTCTTTGCTGGAAAGTGTAGCACTATTTGTAACTTTTAATTCTTTCTGATACTGAAAATGATCTATGTGATGCTAAATATTGGACATTGGCGAGGCCAGTTATATCAGATTACATGAGGCATGAAAATGTATTTTTTGAGAGCAGAGATATTTCAGAATGGTATTTATACAAAGATGGACCATTGTCAGTAAGAAAATACCTAGAAAATCAAATCTAACATCCATGTCAACTATACATGAACCATTATACAAGTGATAGTTATTGTTGATGACATTAATGACCTTAAGATTCACAAACTTTTAAAATTACATGCAAGATGTGTCACACTGGAATATTAAGATGAAAAGCATTTAGAGCTGTAGAAAGGGTATTGCATGTGTTCAGAATTGTGTTTATATCCATCCAAGAATAAGTATTTTTCAGGTCTATTAACATAAGGAATTATTGTAATGTATCTGGGCATTAATTTCTTCATCTTTACACTAGGAATAACATCTGTAATGCCTTATTGAATTAAATTCTAGTTCAATGACTATGCATTAATTACTTATTCAGTGCCAGATGGGCACAGGGATTACAAACTTCAAAACATATATTCACTACCTTCAAAAAATAATATTGTACCACAGGGCCTTACAACATATGAATATATGAGTGTATTAATAAGAAGTACAAAGAAAATGCAGTACTTAGGAGGGGAGTACTAATAATAGACGATTAAAGCAAAACCTAATTTTTGAAGCAGCACTTGAATAGATTCTTGAAAAAAGTTAGAGATTCTAAGAAATAAATGTGGGGAAGGAATACATTTCATGTACATATGTGCCTTCTGCAGAGGAAATCAGAAGGAAGATAGAATATTCTGAACAAGAACAGGAATAATCCAGATTGATTTATAGAGAGAATATTTGAAGAATACTATGAAAAGAGAAAAAGAAAAATAAAGAAAAATAAAAAGAATACTGTGAAAACAAAAAAAAATAAAAATGTGTGAAGGGTTTTTAATGTCAAACTGAAGAGTTTATGCTTTATATGAATAAGCCACTAATGAAATTTCCCAAGCAATGAAATGATGTGGCTAGACCTATGCTTTAGATTTTTTTTAATTTTTTGCAATTTATTTTGACAATACTATGGAAACAAGAAGAAAGAAATTGATATACATTTATTGAGTGCCTACTATATGCCAATACTATTAAACATATTATAAATTTCTTACTGTGATAATTGTAGATAACAGAAAATAGAGTCAAAAGACTATTGAAATAATCTGTGACTGTAAGTGTGGTTGTTAGAATCAAAAATGGTAAAACTATTTGGAAATCATAGAGTATGTTGATGGTGTCAATCATGCTTTTGCTGATGTTGATGATATTCCATAATAATTATGAGCAATATTTCAACAATGGACTTTCATTTTCATTTTATTTTATAGTTGTCTTCCCTGTTAACCTTGTGTTTCCATGGAGATGGTTAGCTTCTTCTGGAAAACAACTATTCCATTTATATTTTATTTTCCTGAGCAAATGATATATCATTGTTTGTCAATAAATGAAATAAAGGAAAGGGGCAAAATGTTGTTGATATGGGCCACTCCATTACCAGAAAGCAAAGAAGCCTCCCAAAAGAGAGTACTCATGAAATTATAATGGAAACCCATTATTCAATTTTCCAATACCCTTTCTGCATTTTCTGGTTCACTCATGATTACTTTCCTACTCCTAAAGGATCACAGGAAGGCTTCTTTTTAACCTTATTCCAGATTTCATAATTACCATTGAATTGCTTTCTCCTTTACATTTTGAAGGAAAAATTTTGAACTTTTGAATAAGATGTAATCTTATTAACTACAGATATTTACCATGGCATTCAATTATTTGATTCATTGTTTCTCCCTTTTGCAAGACTTCATATGGTTCTTGCCAAGGATTAGACATAGAGAGGATTGTTATTTTACCATTGTGGGCAATACCTTTAAAAATCAGGATCAATTAAATTTTAAAATTAAAAATATATTAGCAGTCTCATAGTAACTTTTATTGTCATCTTTAAGACTTTTTACTACATTAAAATTCCTTAATTAGTTTACTTAAAGGAAGAGGTTTAGGAGTATATTTGTATTTGTATGAAGAATGGAGGTAGTAATTCTCGAATTGATAAATGGTAAAAGGATATGAAGACAGTTTTCAGATGAAGAAATTAAAAGCATTTCTAGTCATATGAAAAGGTGCTCTAAAATGCTATTAATCAGAGAAATGCAAATTAAGACAACTCTGAGGTAGCACTACACACCGGTCAGATTGGCTAAGATGACAGAAATAGATAAAGATGAATGTTGGAGGGGATGTGGGAAAACTGGGACATTGATACATTGTTGGAGGAACTGTGAAGGGCTCCAACCATTCTGAAGAGCAATTTGGAACTATGCTCAAAAAGTTATCAAACTGTGCATACCCTTTGACCCAGCAGTGGTTCAACTGGGCCTATATACCAAAGAGATCTTAAAGGAGGGAAAGAGTCCCACATATGAAAAAATGTTTGTGGCAGCCCTTTTTAGTGGCCAAAAACTAGAAACTGAAATGGATGTCCATCAATTGGAGAATGGGTGAATAAACTATGGTATGTGAATTTCATGGAATATTATTATTCTATAAGAAACATGCAAGAGGATGATTTCAGAGGGCCCTGGAGAGACTTATATGAACTGATGTTAAGTGACATGAGCAGATTCAGAAGATCATTATACATGGCAAGAACAAAACTATATGATGATCAATTCTGATGGACATTGTTCTCTTCAACCATGAGATGATTGAAACCAGTTCCAATTGTTCAATTATGAAGTCCATATACACACAGAGAGAGGGATGTGAATGTGGATCACAACATAACATTCCCACTCTTTTTGTTTTGTTCACTTGCATTATGTTTTCTCATTCATTTTCTTTATGATTTGATTTTTCTTGTGCATTATAAATGTGTTTAAATACATAGGATTTAACATATATTTTAACATGTATAACATATATTGGATTGCTTGCCTTCTATGGGAGAGGGTGGGGAAAGGAGGAGAAAATTTTGAACATAAGGCTATGAAAGGGTCAATGTTCAAACATTATCCTTGCATATGTTTTGAAAACAAAAAGCTTTAATAAAAAAAAATGGAGACAGTAGAGAAGATTCTGGGATGATGGTTGAGTAGGTCAGCAAAGTTTAAGCTCTCCAAATTTCCTTCTCATAAAAATACAGAACATTGCCACAGAGGGGATGTGGATGAACATAAATAAACAAAAGTCAAAGTAAAGCATTGTTCTATGATGATTGCAGGAAAGACCTGACCTCCAGGGACAAAGTTTTACATGTATGAAGTGACAGCATTCCCAGGGAATTCTGCAAAGTCAACAGTACTCTGGACAGTTCATTAGGAGATGTCCTGAGTCTTGTAAACTTTCATTTCATGACCATTTGGGGGTCTAACAGTTCTGTAGGAGAAGAATGAAGGTACTTCCTCTGCTGAGGGATGCCAAGCATAGCTGTGCTAACAAGACAGAACCAGTTTGAGCCTTCATTCCAGGAAGAAGGAGCTAGCACCTGCCTAGTCAGTGCAGTAAGATATAGGTTTGGTTGGTTAGTTACTGATTTTCCTTCTGGAAGAGGACCAAAATGCCATTACTATGTTATAGGGGAGTTACTGTGCTTGATGAGATTACCAAGAGCTCAGAATGCTCTGCCACAGGTCAGACACAAATAGTCCCTATGAACATGTGGAGTGGACCCTCTAACCTTGCATGTCTCATATTTCTGAACTAATTCAATTATTTGCTCATAGAGCATTGTACCTTCTCTGATAAATGAGACACCATACTAGGTGTCTCCTCTGTCACACAAGTCTACAGTACTTAGAGACACCCTGAAGGTGTACTTGTATGGCTTTTTCTGGCCACCTTGTGAGCTCTTGCTCTGTGTGAGTTCTTCATAAAATGGTCATTTTGACAAGTAAACATTTAGCATTTGAACAATGTGGTCAGCCCATTGGGGTTGTTCTCTCTACAGCAGAGGTAGAATGTTTGGTAGTTTCTGGTGGTTTATTCTCCCAGGTGATCTTCAGAATCTTCCTAGGAAAATTCAAATGGAAGCAATTCCATTTCCTAGCATGGTGCTGGTATACTGCCAGTGTTTCATAGGCATATAACAATGAGGTCAGCACAATGGCTCTGTAGATCTTCAGTTTGGTAGTCAGTCTAATACCTCTCCTCACCCACACTTTCCTGCAGAGATTCCCCTAACAATGAGTTCCCTAGTACTGAAACAAGGGACTCTGCTCATCCAACAGCCAACATGAGGGCAGGAACTAGGAAAGCTTCAAGTCCAGGGAAGAGAGGAAAACTGTAGGTTGCAGTCAGGGGATGAACTACAGCGAGTAAGACCTTTTGTGGGACAACTTGACCAGGGGACTTTAGCTTTTGTATAGGACTGGAATTGGAGAGTTCATGGTTGAGCCCCAAGATAGACCACAGAAAATAACAGTGAGAAGTAGCTGAGCTTTGGGAAATGATTTCCTAACAATTAGAGCTTTTTCTCAGCACTAACTTCTAAAAATGAAATAATAAAAAAATGAGTAAGAACCCTACCACTGATAGATATTATGGGATAGAGAAGATCAGGGTTCAAATTTCGAGGACATTGAAGCAACTAAAAA
>JAJPUD010034035.1:0-11054 GCA_023553655.1 Myrmecobius fasciatus
ACAAAATTCATCTGGAAAAACAAAAGGTCAAGAATTTCAAGGGAATTAATGAAAACAAATGCAAATGAGGGTGGCCTAGCTGCACCAGATCTAAAACTATATTATAAAGCAGTGGTCACCAAAACCATTTGGTACTGGATAAGAAATAGAGTAGTGGATCAGTGGAATAGGTTAGGTTCACAGAACAAAATACTCAATGACAATTGTAATCTAGTGTTTGATAAACCCAAAGACCCCAGTTTTTGGGATAAAAACTCACTATTTGACAAAAACTGCTGGGATAATTGGAAACTAGTCTGGAAGAAATTAGGCATTGACCCACACCTAACACCATATACCAAGATAAAGTCAAAATGGATTCATGATCTAGGCATAAAGAATGATATTATAAACAAATTAGAACAATGTAGGATGGTTTACCTCTCAGACCTGTGGAGGGGGAAGGAATTTGTGACCAAAGAAGAACTAGAGGTCATCATTAATCATAAAATAGATAAGTTTGACTATATCAAGTTGAAAAGTTTTTGTACAAACAAAATGAATGCAGACAAGATTAGAAGGGTAGCAGTAAACTGGGAAAATATTTTTACATCCAAAGGTTCTGATAAAGGCCTCATTTCTAAAATATATAGAGAATTGACTCAAATATATAAGAATTCAAGCCATTCTCCAATTGACAAATGGTCAAAAGATATGAACAGACAATTTTCAGACGAAGAAATTGAAACTATTTCCAGTCACATGAAAAGGTGCTCCAAGTCACTATTGATCAGAGAAATGCAAATTAAGACAACTCTGAGATACCACTACACACCTGTCAGATTGGCTAAAATGACAGGAAATGATAATGATAGCTGTTGGAGGGGATGTGGGAAAACTGGGACACTGAAACATTGTTGGTGGAACTGTGAACGGATCCAACCATTCTGGAGAGCAATTTGGAGCTATGCTCAAAAAGTTATCAAACAGTGCATACCCTTTGACCCAGCAGTGTTTCTACTGGGCCTATATCCCAAAGAGATTTTAAAGGAGGGAAAGGGACCCACATGTGCAAAAAGGTTTGTGGCAGCCCTTTTTGTAGTGGCAAGAAACTGGAAATTGAAAAGATGCTCATCAATTGGAGAATGGCTGAATAAATTATGGTATATGAATGTTATGGAATATTATTGTTCTGTAAGAAATGACCAACAGGAGGATTTCAGAGAGGATTGGAGAGACTTGCATGAACTGATGCTGAGTGAAATCAGCAGAACCAGGAGAACATTATACACAGCAACAAGACTATACGATGATCAATTTTGATGGACATGGTTCTCTTCAACAATGATGTGATTCAAACCAGTTGTGCTGCGATGAAGATAGTCATATACATCCAGAGAGAGGCCTGTGGGAACTGAGAGTGAACCACAACACAGCATTTTAAAGCTTTCTGTGAATATTTCCATGCATTCTGTTTTCCTTCTTAGGTTGTTTTTTTTCTTCTTCTCTTTCTAGATCTGATGTTTCTTGTGCAGTAAGATAACTGTATAGATATGTATACATGTATTGTACTTGTCATATAATTTATCCTATCTAGCATGTATTAGATTACCTGTCATTTAGGGGTGGGGGGCGGGGGGAGAGAAAGGAAAAGCTTAGGAAAAAAAAGTTTTTTTGCAAAGGTCAATGTTGAAAGGTCACTCATATGTTTTGCAAATAAAAAAGCTTTATTAATAAAAAAAAAAAAAGAAATGTGGAGAAAAGCAGCCACCATGGCCACAGGCAGTCTCCACAGTCTAGAAGCCAGAAGCAATCTTGGTAGATTTTTCAGGGGCACCGACAGCCAATATTCCAGAAAAAAAAAATCAGCCTCCATGGGCACAGTTCTAAGGTCACACTTTGACCCATTTTCTATCTGGAACATCAATACTATAAGAATTCACTGTAAGATGGCCTCAATAGTACTTGTGATCCCATAAGTGGATTCTTCTGTGAGTAGGGGGGAGGGAGAGATAGGGGAAGAGAAAGAATTCATCAGCATCTCAAAAAAAACCTAATTCACGGCTACATAAGTTCATGACCAACACTCACATGAACATCTTGCAACATTTTTAAGAGCCCACATTTTTGTCATGGGATTTGAATGATTTTCTGCAGTGTGGAGGCCCCAGATGCAAGAGCATAAAATATAGTGCTTTTTGTCATAGAACACCAGAGAGAACTTCTGTGGTCAAAAACCTTTTACAATTTGCATTTGTCTTGTCTCAGTAGAGATGACGTATCCATTTAGTAGAGCCATTACGTCTCCGGGTAGAACTGTGGAAATGCTAAGAGATCTCTGAGGCTTCTCAGATGACAAGAGAATTAATCTTTCAGGTACTTTCATATCATGGTGGATGAACTAAATCACTACTAATGTGTTTACTTATTTTTCTGCTCTTGGAAATATTGATTTAGTTTTTTCCATTAGGCTAATTAACCAATTCCAGTAACAGGCCTTAAAAAAACCCCAAAATAACCAAAAAAACCCACGAAAAAACTTCAGAGATTACAGAATAAACAAAAAGATTGACTTGGGTTTACCAAATAAATGTGTAAAAATAAAAATATTTTGCTCGGAAGCTTTGAATACCCTACAGCAATAAAATCACAGAACTGAGTGCTATCTCTGCCCTTATTCCAAGTCTTTGGCTACCAAACACTCTTAAGAGGGATGCACTGTACAAGGACAGATAATGTCTGTAACAAATAATGTCCTATGGAACTGGGCCTGGCTGTGACACTAACATTAACATGGCAACTGCATTCACAGACATTCAAAATGATTGATTCTTAACTGAAAAATCTCATATCCTGCCTTTCTCTTTGGATTTGGAATAATGCTTGCAGATGTTACAAGGTAGAGTACTGGCTCACTTTGTTGAACTGTTTTTCCTTGTTAAACAGAAGAGTCTGGAGGAGAGAGGAATTAATGATAAATGGGGAAATCACCATGATGGCATTCATAAAAATATTTTTAAAAAATTTCTTTTTAAAATCATGGAAGTAGAAAAGTAGAAAAGGGGCAGGTAAGGAAATCCCAAATTCAAATTTTGCCTCAGACACTTATCCATGGGATCTTGAACAGGTCACATAAGATATTTTGGCCTTAGTTTTCTCAACTGTAAAATGGGAATTTTAACAATAGTACCCAACTGACAGCGTTAATCGGTTAATGTAAAGTATTCTGCCAACCTTAAGGTGCTGGACAAGTGCCAGCTATTATTAAAACAAACATTTTTTCTTGATTGCAAAATTATTCCAACCTTGAGGGTGGTATCCACGTAGGGGTCTGCATCCCTTGCAGCTGCTGCACTACATCGAACTGTAAAACACTGCAAGTTGTTACTGAGGAGAAAGAGAGGAGAAAAAGGAGTCCTTTAAAAAATAATTACTGTTATTTTATTTTTACATTCTTTTTAAAAAAATTTGAGTAGCACATTCTCTTCCCCCACTTACTGAGAAGGTAAACAATGTTATCAATTACACATGTGAAGTCATGCAACATATATTTTCACGTTAAAAAAAAAAGCAAGGTTGTGTTTTATTTTCATTTCTGTATCCTCAGTGCTAACACTATGCCTTGAGTATAGTAGGTGCTTAATAAATGCTTGTTGTAGTGGCTCTTGTGTTAACCCTAGGCCCCTAATAACACCACAATCAACTTCTAGGACTTCCCTTATGTTCCACTGCCCTACAGTCTTGTAATCTTTGTCTTTGTGCTTATCTCTCCCCCTTTAGTAAGATAGCCCTTCTCATCAAAAAAAGTCTGTCTCTGCCATGGAACCTCCCTTGAATCCCTTTCTAATAATCCTCCCCATCAGAACTCCAGCAAATTCACTACCTCTCCTGTATCACTTAACACATACAAATACTGTATTATTTGTACATGTGTGTGTGTATGTGTGTGTGTGTGTGCGCAACATATAATGTAAGCAAGAATTTATTACAAAGCATACTCCTAAGAACAAAGGTCTTAGCTCAACACCTAAAACATAACAAGTTATTATCATCATTTTGCTCAATAAACACTCAATGGAGTTATGGAACCCAAAAGGCCACTATTGATAGTTATGATTCAGCAATTCTTTTGAAACTATCCTAATGGTTCACAAATGGTTTTTATCAAAAATGAGGGATCAAAACTACTAAAAAACAAAACAAAACAAACACACACACACACACAAATTTCTCACCCCTGAGATTAAAAGAACCAAATTAAATTCCTGAATGTCCTTTAAAGGTAAAGCTCCTAGAGGAAATTTTTGTCTGTAAGAAAGAATCAGTGTGATGTACATGAAAAGAAGTACTGGGGTTTTTAGAAGATTCAAGTCCCAGTTAAATTAAGATCTTGCTCTGTCACTAAGAGCAAAATTTTGGGGACATTGTGCTTTGGTGTTCTTATCTCTAATAAATTAGTTTCAGCTTCCTATTTGATAAAAAATATCTGAACTATTTTCAGTTTGCACTGAATAACAAAAGCAAAAGCATAACAGAGTAACAGAATTGTTGATGATTAAAACCAGAGAAAATGATAATGGGGAAAAAAAAAATCAAACCTGGGAAAAAAACCATTTAAATCAATACCATATGATAATGAATCCGATTTTCAACAAGCAAGTCAGCTACTTGACATGATAAAATGCTGATTTCATTAATGAAGGGGCAAATGGGAAAAAATAAATAAAAATACAAATTTATCTAAATAATATCTGAATTTACATTTAATTTAAAAGATCCAACCTCCAGAAGAGAAGGGAAAAAGGTCTAACTAGAAAAGACTAGACTAATGGTTAACCAGAGTTTGGAATGTGAAATCCCCTTTATAACACCAAAAAAAATTTTTTGGGCTATCAGTTGAGAAAACACATAATGATAAGAAGCTTGCTTTTTAGTGAAACTACACTGTGTTAGCCACAGTAGCAACTACAGATATTAAAAACACATACACACTAAAACAAACATTACTACAGACATTAAAAACAAACACACACTAATTCCCATATCTGCAAGACATTTTATTCACTCAACACAAGCTATTGTGCTGCATATTTTGTTGGTGGTAAATAAAGCTCAAGATGAAAATGGCTGGTAAGCATATAGATTCAAGTGTCTTGGAAAAATTTCATGGTTCCCAGGGGACCTCAAGACTCTAAACTGGGAAAGCATCGGTCTGTAAAAAGATGGCAATGAGCCATTAAATGCAGCCCTGAAAAGATAAATATCAAACATTAATTTAAGATAATACATAATCTATTATCCATTAAGGGAAGCAGCAGGGTATAGGGAATAGTTGAGCTCACAAACAAGAAGACTCCATGCAAGCTCAATAGCAGCTTTATAACTATAGCTAAGTCATTTAGGCTCTTGGCGTTGGAGACAACTTTCTAAGACTATTAAAAAATGCCAGTCTACGTTGATAAGGGAGTTTCCTTACTAGAGAGCTCCCTATACCCAAGAAATCAGAGACCTGGAATATATCCCTTCCTGATTAAATACTCAGTATCAGCAAGTCTGCAGGATCATAAAAGGCATCAATCACAAAACACAAATGGAGAGCCCAACATATGATCCATACCTTGTAATGACATGTAGGAACTGTGGGGTAAGAACTGCCTGTTGGGATTTTTCTGGATATTGGTAGACTGACATTAATTCCACTGATTTAACAGCCATATAGAGATACCCAATATGAGGTAAGGAGAAAAAACAGAAGAGACTTAGCAATTCTTTTTCCTGAGGGGAACTCTTGCCATCAGAAACAGCACCTGCATTAAAAAGAGAAGAAAATAGTATTACTCTAAATATAACGTCCTTGCTGACACATTCAGAGCATTCTGTAAATAAAGCCAGTTGGGAAATACTTCTCACCCCCTTCAGCTTCTTCCCTTTTCCCCATCCCCGACTTTTTAACTCCAAACCATTCAGAGAAAGATTTTTAATAAAGCATGGCACACATTTAACTCAATAAACAAGGTACCTACGTGAGGCACTGGAGATATAAAAACTGTATTCATATCAATAATGCAAACAAAACCACACAAAATCTCATCAAGAGAAGCAGAAAATGTCAGAAGGATGCCTTTTGGAAAGGGTTGCTCGATGACCCCCTTTAGTGTTGCCAAGAAACTAAACAGGATATAAAATTTATCTGGAGAAACAAAAAGCGAAAAATCTCAAGAGAAAGAATGAAAAAAGAAAAATGTCAAAGCGCCCACCAGAACCAAATCTCAAACTCTATTACAAAGTAGTAATCAATGGAAATGGAAGAGATGTCCCTTCATTGGAGAATGGCTGAATAAACTATGAAGGAGTATTATTGTCCTATAAGAAATGATGAACAAGATGTTATCAGAAAAACCTGGAAAGACCTCCATAAGCTCAAGCAAAGTGAAATGTACTATGTACATAATAATAGCAAAGTTGTGGGATGATCAGGTGTGAATGACTTGGTTATTCTCAGCAATACAATGATTCAAGAATTCTCTGGAGGACTTAGGAAAAATGCTATACATAACCAGAGAATTAACTGATTGATTGTGTCTGAACTCAAATTGAAGCATACTTTTTTTTAATTGAGGGTTTTGTTTTTTGTTTCTTTTGGTTTTTTGGTTTTTTTGAGGGGAGTAGAGATCCATGTTTTCTTTTGCAATATAAGTTTTATAGAAAAGTTTTGCACAGCTCCACATGGGCTTTTTCAATGCAGGATCTGAGAAGGAAAGGGGAGAATCTGTAACTCAAAATTAAAAAAAAAAATTTTAAATTGTTTCACATGTAATGGGAAAAAATAAAAATATTTTAAAATTTAAAAAACCAAAGTAGTAATCAATGATTTAGTACTTGTTAAAACAAACAAACAAACAAACAAAAACTAGAAAGCAGTCAGTGGACCAGCTTAGGTATACAACACACAGAAAAGAACAAATGTAATAGCCTGATGCTCTAAAAGCTCAAAGACACTCGCCTAATGGAATCGAGTCATTGTTTGACAAAAACTGCTGAGAAAAACTAGAAAGCAGTCTGGTGGAAATTAAGTATAGAATAGCATCTTGTACTAAATACTAAGCAAGATAAGTATGAAATAAAAGTAGGGCATTAACTAATTAGAAAAGCAAAGAAGAAATTACCTGTCAGATTGACGGACAGAGAAGAGCTTAGAAATAAGGAATAAAAAGAAGTCCAGACGATAAAAAAACTTTGATTACGTCCAGTGCAAATATTCTGAGCACCTGGCAGGGCTGGCACTGGGGCTCTGCTGACCAACGCTGGTGTGCCACAGTGAAATGCCCCAGAGGAACAGGACATTCACATGATTTGGCTGTGATTTTTGTCAGACACCTTAGTATACAGAGTACCCCAAAGATCAAAGTTTGACAAGACATTCGGTAAGGTAGTCTTTGTTTTTTAAAAGCTCACACACGATCATCTCAAAAGAAAAGAATCCGAGACACTTTAGGCTCTTGGAAAACAGCTTTCTCCGATTTCTACCCCTAAATCCCAGCCAACTTAGCTAAGAAAATAGGAAAAGAAGATAGGAAATTCGAACAAAAGAGCTCTGTGCCCCTGGTGGTCCCTGGCACACTTGGAACTCCCAGCTTCTGGCTCTCAGCACGGCGCCTGGCACCCCAAGACCACCTGCACTTTCAGACTGACCTGTCTGGTAAATAGGCAGCAACTGGAGTGAATGCAATCTGGTGTCATCAGGGAAGGCATATGAGGACACGTCTGGGGTAAACCGCCTAAGGAGAGAACAGACCAGCTGGTTGCCCCGCGGTTTCCACTGCCGCAGACCCCGCGGGCAGTAAGAGAAGGGCCTTGTACCTGTACAGGATGGAGTGCACCTGGGAAGGACCAGCTTTCTCCTCATTTAACCCCATGGACTCCAAGGTAATGGACAGGCCGGACTGTCTGCTCACCTCGCCCAGGAGCTCGGTGGGCTTCTGGCAAATGACAAAATCCTCGCACTCGAGCGGAGGGGCTGGCTGCGAACGAGCGTCGCTCTTTTTGCCTGCAAAGACAAGCTGTGAAGAGTAAAGTTGGGCAGCGAGCGCCTTCAGAGGAAGGATGCCGGAGAAGCAGATTCCCCAGCAGGAGACCCAGCTGACATTTACACTCCAAGATCCGAGCAGAGAAGCTGCACGAAATACTGGGAGAGAAACTGAGGCTCCCTTACACCGAAACATCTGGAAGGGAAGCCAAGGCTCCGTTACACCGAGCCATCTGGGAGGGAACCCGAGGCTCTGTTACACCAGGAGAGCCATCTTGGTGTCTCTTGACTCAAACTCCCACCTTCTTTTCCCTCTTATCTCCACAGCTCACAGGATTCCACCAGTGATTTAAAATATGAGCTGAAGGCAGCTAGATGGCCCAGTGGAGAGAGCACCAGTCCTAGAATCAGGAGGATCTGAATTCAAATCCAGCCTCAGACATCTAACATTTATTAGCTGTGTGTGTGATAAAAATAAAAGGTGGCACAGTAGATAGTGTTGAACCTAAAGCCAGGAAGAACTGAGTTCAAAGTCCATCTCAGAAACTTCCTAGCTGTGTGACCCTAGGCAAGTCACTGAACTGTCTGCCTCAGTTTCTTCAACTGTAAAATGGGAATAATAAATAAATAGCATCTACCCCCTGGGATTATTGTCAGGATAAATATTTCCAACATGCTTTACAAATCTTCAAACACTACATAAATGTGTGCTGCTGTTATGATGGCTCTAAAGGGATCATCATTGGACCAGTATATTATTAATGATAATGAATAAAATCCCATTTCAAAGTTATGGCATTTACATTATTTGAAATACTTCCACCTACATTTATCTTCTTTGTTCCCCATACCTATTCCACTATAAGAAACTTATGATACAGGTAAGCCTTGACAAGGAAATTTTATAAGTGAAAAAATGTAGGCCAAGTTATACCACATAGCAGAAAGGTTAACAATAGAAGATCTTAAAATCCCGTGCCACTGAATCCTAAGCACACATTTAATGTCCTTCATGAATAAGGACCCAGGACTTCTTAAGTGTGGGGAACTCCCAGTATGTAGCCTCCATCCACTGGGTCAATTATAACCTGGCTATGAATTCACAGCTAAGTCTCAGGGAGTTGCACAAGAAACTCAAGAAGGTCCATGCCTTTCCAGTTTCATTTGAGGACTCCTTGACTCCAAGAGCAGCACTTGATGGACTAGGCCACATCAAGAATATGCACATTTCTATTTATTTATTTGTTTGTTTGTTTTGCGTGACTTGCCCAGGGTCACACAGCCAAGACGTGTTAAGTGTCTGAAAGCAGATTTGAACTCAGGTCCTTCTGACTTCACAGCTGGTGCTCTATCCATTATACTACCTTGCTGCTCCAGTATGCACATTTTAAAAATAAAATGCCTCAGCCCTCCACATGAGTCACCTACTACTGACTTTCCCAGCAGGCTCAAAGCAAGCTAAATCCCACATTTACCAGCCTCCGTGATGGCCAGCCTGGCTGGAGAGTTCTTTGCCAGTGTGGAAGGGTCAACACTGGCTTCTTCTTTAGGAGTAAATTCCAGCTGCAGGATTAAGACTTCCAGATCCGAGATTACTGCAGCATATCCAGCACAAAATGAAATTTCTATGGGGAGAATACTGTCTATGTGTATGACTAAGGAGCGTTCAAAGTCCAATATGGAGAATCCCTCGTGCACAACCTGCCATTTTAAACTAAACAGCACCAGTTTGTTATTGCAGCCAACGAGAAGATCTCCCGTAATGGGACAACAAGAGACGCACAGTGGGGGTTCGGACAGAGGGATTTCAATGATGGACATCTGGTCTTTGGAGGCTTCCCTGAAGCAGCCCTCCATGCCATGCCCCACCATGCGGATACACACGCGAGAGTTTTCGGTGGTCTTGCTTCTCCAGTTGACGTAGGCCCGAAGGAACGTAGCTTTGTTCTTCTCCTCAATTGTCACTAAGTAGTCTCCTGGAGGGAAGAGGAATATCATTAGAACATAGAATTTGGAAGCACGTCTGCTCACTACAAGAGAGGAGGGATCTGTGCGCAAACTATCACCAAAGGGTATTGGTTCTACCACCTACTTGTGTGCCTATGGGTCTCAGTAACTTCATTTGCAAAGAATGAATGATGGACTCTGCATCCCTTCTAGAATTCAAAATGTTATCATGGTAGTTTTTTTAAGCAATTGCCTGAGACAGGTGTTCAGTGATTGCCCAGGCCTGTAAAAATCAGAGGTAAGAGATTTGAGCTTGTCTCTTCCCAATTTCAAGTTCAGCATACTTTCATTTAACTGGGGCAATCTCCATTAAACAAGTATGGGGCAACTACTAAAATGTAAGCTACTAATGTAAAATGTTTTGTTTTGTTTTTTTCTTACCATGAAGCATTTTTACTTCATAAAATGATGCAGGCATTCAATTATAGAATGTTGAGAGTATAAATAACCTATCATAAAGGGTGAACAATTTCAATCCTATTTCTGCTGTGTTGTTCTGGTCTTAGATCAATAGGGTGAAATAAACCATCCCCTTCTCTTTCTCCTCTCTCCCCTCCCTTATGGTTTTCTAGTATTTGTGTGACATATTAAAGGCAAGTGTAAAGTGGAAAACCTGGCAGGAATCAGGGGAAATTTCTATTTCAAAATATCTCATCTTCATGAGACCCACAGAAAAGAAATGAGAGAAAACTATGTGACTTAAAAAAAAAAATCAGAAAAACTAAAACTAAAGTAAAGTAGTTATTTAAGATAGCTTTGTTTATTCCCTCAAATTTATAGGCCATGACTGAAGTTTTCAAGCAGCTAATATCCATGAATAACTAGGAAAAGGGTAGACTGTCCATACAATATATTTCTTTTTAACCCCACATTAACTAATGGATATTAGTTTCTTTACATTAACATCAGATGGACCACCTAAACTAATCTATCTATTTAGTGCTATACCAATCAAACTCCCAAGAGATAATTTAACTGAACTAGAAAAAATAACAACAAAATTCATCTGGAAAAACAAAAGGTCAAGAATTTCAAGGGAATT
>JAJPUD010034036.1:0-11053 GCA_023553655.1 Myrmecobius fasciatus
TGACATTTGTGTTAGAGTTGATATCCTTCACTCCCATCATGCCTCTGGCACTGACACCAGGTCTATGGAAATGAGGCTGGAGTTTTACCCGGCAGTAGTGGAGGGGCAAGATGGCACTGCCTAGATCTGCCCTTCAGCAAATAACTAAAAAGTTCATTGAGGGGGAGCTCTCAGTCTCCCATGGGCAGCCCTCACCCCCACTCCACCATAAACACAGCTTGCTGACTGGCAGGAATCAGTTGCAGGTGGTGCAGCCCTTGCCAACTCACATGGCCCAAGTCCAGAATGAAGCAATCTCCGGTGTTGAAGCTGCCCCAGCTCAGGGCCCGTTCAGTGGCTCGAATGTTCTTCTTGCCTTTGACCTGGTAAAGTCTTCGGATGGGGCCTGAGGGAGCTCCAGATGAGGCCCGGTGAAATGCGGACTCCACACCTCCCTCCTAGAGCACAGAACAGATCATGGAGACCGAGCTCATCTGAGACTGGGACACAGAGAATGACAAGCCCCAGAGAGCAAGTACCCCCAAGATCCCAGCAACCATCACCCAACAGAGGGCCTGGAGGAGGCAAGGAAGGTGAAATAAATCCCCTGAAAGCCCAATCGGGCCGATGTTTAGGAAGGATGGGAAGTCTAGTCTTCCAGACCTGAATGGTCAAACTTAAAGAGATGGACAATCAATGTGAATGGCCCCTGGGTCTGCCATTCACCTGTGAGTTACCCAGAGATCAAAGCCATTGAGAGTCCTGGTACATAGACTGGGTTCTGACCTGGTACTGGAGGCCTCGAGGGAAATAACTCATGAAGCGGTCTGACTCGTTGCCTTGGACCTCCCGGTGCTGCACTGCCCTCTCCCCCAGCAAGGAGTTGAGGTGCACAGACAATACTGCGCAGGCTCCTTGCTCATCTCGGGATGACTGCTGACCTGGGAGAGGAGAAAAGGGGAGGAAAGGGCAAGAAGGAGGAGGAGAAAGAGCCAAGGAGGAAGACTTTGAGATCCCCCGGTAGCATTCATTGGCACTCCTCTCAACCACCCTCAGAGCCTGCCCTTCCCTGGCTCCACCTCCTGCCTCCAGATTTTGCCCGATTTGTGCCACCCTCGGCCTCAGCCTGTGCCCATTCTTTGGGCTCCGGCTCCACTGACCGATCCAGAGGTGCAGATGGGACTGCTCTTCAGGGCCATTGTGCAGGACAAGGTAGGAGTCTCCAGAGAAGAAGACCCCGCGGTTCTCGGGGGGCACGGGCACAGGCTTCAGCTTTTCCACCCTCCACACATGAAGGCCTGGTTCCTGCACTGTAGATTCAAATGGAGAAGCACTGCCAGGAGGGAATTGGGAAGAAGAGATTTAGTGGAGGGGCAGAGGAGTATGGAAGATGAAGAAAAGGGAGGGGGGGGAGAGCCAAGAAAGACTGGGAACCCTTCAGTAAGGATGGGGAACAATGGGGCAGGAATAAGATGACCACTGTGTGGGACAGCTAGGGATTTGATCCAGGTTCCAACATGCCCAAGAGAACTCTGACCCTCCAGAGGATTAAGGAAGTAGACTGGGCAGAGAGGAAAGGCCTGGGGTCAAAGTCCAGATAAGGAGGAATCCAAGATTTGGAGCTGAAAGGGACCAAAGGCCCCATCCAGTCCAGTTCCCTCACTTTGTGGACAAGGAAACTGAGTCACAGAGAATTAAAAGTCCTTACCCTTCCCACAGCCTATAAATGTCTGAGACAAGATGTGGACCCAAATCTCTCTTAAATTCTTTTTGCGGAGCTCACAAGACAGAAGCCAATGTGATCACTTATTATTTCCTTCTCCCCACTGAAATATGCTCTAGGGTCAGGATTCTTTCTTAAGACATAGTTAGTTTAACAAAACACTCACTAGCGGTGTGACCTTGGGCAAGTCATTTAACCCCAACTGCCTTGCCAAACAAAAGAACACAAAAAACTCAACCAAACAAGCCAAAAAAAAAAAAAAAAAGGAATTTAAACTTAAATTAGTGTGAAGAACAGTTAAGGCCCTGGAAACTGGAGCAGGAGGGAAGGCAGAGCAAGCCAGGAGTAGGCACAGTACCTCTTGGGGATGGATCCATACATGACTGCTGGAATACCTAGAAAGATAGGATAGAAGAGGTCGTTAGAATTCTCTCCCAAGCTGGGTACCTTGGATAGTTCCTTTTGTTCCCTCTCTGATCTTCCAGTTCTCCCTTCTTCCTTCCTTTCTTTATCTACCCCCTCATCTCCACCCAAGAGATCCCAAATCTCTCAGTCCAGTTCTGCCTCAAATGCCAAGCAGAGAACTTTGGACTTCCTGAAGGCAATGGAGAACCTAGAAAAGTTAGCAACAGTGAGAACTGATGAAACGTTATTGCTCCTACCCTATTCCAGCCTGAGATCTATCAGTCCAAACTGGAGTTCAGGCCAGACAGGATGAGAAACTGTTGCAAATAAAATATTTGAGACAAGAGAAGAAACTCCAATAAAGAGGAAAAGGAGGGATTTTCCCCATGGGGATACCCAAGGAACTCATTAATCAGTTCAGATTTTAGAAAGCTATATAAGATATAAAAAACTTAGATGGACCCTTGAGAATTTCAGAAGCAGAACCTGGATCTGAGTGTGAAAATCAAATGCTGATCCTGTCATTTATATTGGATTCATTCTGAAACTGGTTCTATTTTGAATTTTCTATAACCCCAAACCTTTCTTTGTCTCAAGAGTTCAAAAGTTCAGTCTTCTCTCATAGTTAGCTGTCAAAGAAGCCTTCCCATCAATCACTTTTCATTAAAGAAAAACTCTGAGCTAAGTTTAGAGGTTCATATTCTCATAAAACACATTCATTCTGAGGGAATTGTTAGCTCAACAGCACCTGCAAATTGCTTTGTGCCAAAAAAATTTGTTATCCCTCTGAACTTTATCTCCTGACAAACTCCATGATGACTGTGTTATCTCTGAGGAACCATAAGCTAATCAAATCCCAATTAAATCATGGCCCAATTAAAATCGATCTTATCTCATTTCCAGGAATCAGTGAGTCCCTGATCCACTATCAATAGCCTGGGAATTCAGGTGGATCCCATAAATCAATAAAGCATTCCTCCAAGATAGAGAAGGGTATTGTTGCCTCCCTGGGTATGTATGAATGTTTTTTCTTGTTGTAACCAGTTAAATTGTCCTCACCCCTATGATGCTGCCAACTCTGTAATGAATTATATTCTTTCTTTACTTACCCTGTCCTGTTCTTTGTTCTAATCTTATTTTTAAAAAAGGAGCTGTGTCTCCTCTTTGGGTAAACTGAGGCAACTCACTAGACCCGCTTTATTACGAGGTTTGTGCCCAGTAAATAAGCTGTTATCTTAATTGGAGAATAGATGCCTCTGTCTACCTTGTTGAATCGTGATAGTTGGAGCCTTCTAATCCTGCCTCAATTATTAATACTTCTAATCTTGCCTCAGCTGCTAACTAGTTGTTACTGGGGAAGGAAAAAATGGGTTAAGGTTGTGGTTTTGATTCAGATTAGGATTTGGATCTCTGAATCGAAGCTTAAAGTACAAGAACGCCCATTTCCTGATCCGAATAATAATAACAATTTCATTTTTCAAAAAATGAAAGAACCAACAAGGAGAAATAACTTTCTGGATCTGAGTCTCATCAACAGGAATTGGCGGCACCATGGAAATGATGGAGATTGAGAAGCATAACCTCTCTGTCTTTGGATCTGGGATAGAGATGGGTTTGATATGATATGCACCCTAGCTTGAGGGAGAGCAGATTTTAAAATATTAGAGAAAACATAAGTAGACTCCCATACACTGAAATTCTACAGGGGAAATCAGTCTAGACAGAATGGAAAACCAGCCAGGTGTGGTGGAGTGCACCTGTAGTCCTAGCTACTTGGGAAGAGGATCGCAGGGAGCCCATGAGTTCTGGGCTGCTGTGTGTTATGCCGATTGGATGTTCTCACTAAATTCAGCATCAATATGGTGACCCCCTGAGAACGGGGGACCACCAGGTTGCCTAAGAAGGGGTAAACCAGCCCAGGTCGGAAACGGAGCAGGTCAGAATGAAAAACTGACACAAATAAAATTCTTTAAACAAATGAGAAGCAAATTACAATAAAGAAAAAAAAAAGGAGGGATTTTCTCTACAGAGATATCCAAGGAATTCATTAATCAGTTTAGATTTTAGAAAGCTATATATAATAAGAAGAGAATAAAAACCTAGGTCAAATACAACAACCAATACTGATATTTACCTATCAGAGTTAACAATCTATAAACTACCAAAGTGGGAAGCAACTCTGCAAATACAATGTTGGGCAACTTTCTTTAATGTTTTCAGGCAATGTGCTTAATGTAGATAGAAGAGAGAAGTGGATTATGTCCAAACAAAATGTATCAATAAAAAAGAAATGATAGAAAGAAGTTTGGGAGTGGATTATGCCCAAATAAAATGTATCAATAAAAAAGAAATGATAGAAAGCAGTTTGGAAGTGGATTGTGCCCAAACAAAATGTATCAATAAAAAAAGAAATTATAGATAGTACCAACAGGTAATAGGGATTGAATTTTTAAATTTAGCCCGATCCTATGTCAAAGGGCTATAAATGAGCTTTAAACAAGTAGAGGCTGGTAAACTCACCTAATGAAAAATAAATGAACTCAAACTTTATGGAAAAAAGGAGGAAATTTTAAAAGGGAAATAGAATGGTGATAAAGGACTATTGCAATAAAGCAGTAAAGTTGATTTTGCTTTGATCTGCTCTGTCAAGGAGAATCATCTTTGATATCATAAAGACATAACAGAAATGACTGATGGCAAATCGATCTCCTAGAAAGCAGTGAGATAGTCCAGGGACAGGAAACCCTGAGTTCAAATCTGGCCTCAAGATACACATGTACAAAAATATTTACAGCAGCTTGAAAACCAGAAGAATAGCCAGCCCTTGGGGAATGGCTGAGCAAGTTAAAGTAGATCAATGTGACAGGATGCTGTTGTGCTATAAGACAGAATGAAGTGGATGGTTTCAGAAAAATCTGAGACTTGTATGAACTGATGCAAAGTGAAGCAAGTCAAACCAGGAGAACGAGTTATACAATAATTACAATATTGTAAAGACAAATATCTTTGAAAGATTTGGGAACTCTGATCAATACAATACATTTCCAGAGGGCTTAAAATGAAATATATTGCCCACTTCTAGAGAGAGGATAAACTCAGAGTGCATATGGAAGCTTTTTTTTTTTTTTTTTGACTTGGCTAATGTGGGAGTTTGTTTTGAATGACTATGCATATTTGTAATGGGTTCTGTTTTTCTTGCCTTCTAAATGCATGGTAGGAAGGGGGAAACTTGGAACTGAAAATAAAATCAAATTGAATTTTTAAAAATGTAACCTCAAACATTTATTAGCTATCTGACTTTACGCAAATTACTAAATTTCTGTAAACCTTAATTTTCTCATCTATAAAATGGAGATAATTATAACATGTGTCTCCAAGGGTTGTTGTGAGGATACAGTGAGATTATATTTATAATGTAATTTGCAAACCTTAAGATTCTCTATAAATACTAGCTATTATTTTTTTATCATAGTAAAAGCTTACCTAGCTGTCTTTGATGAGTTCAGGGCACCTGACCTTTCCTTAGACAGATGTGGCTGCTGAGCCATTTGTCAGGGTTATTTGAGAGAGATAACACAATTACAAAACAGTCTTCACATAAATATAGAACTAAATAATTGGAGAAATGTTCATTGTTCACGAGTAGGTCAATGCAATATAATAAAAGTGACAATACTACCTAAATTAATTTACTTATTCAATGCTAAACTAATCATCAAATTATCAAAGAATAATTTTACAAATCTAGGAGAAAAAAATAACAAAATTCATCTGAAAGAACAAAAGTTCAAGAATTTCAAGGTAATTAATTTTTTAAAGTGAGAAGGAAGGGGGCCTAGCAGAACTCAATCTCAAACTATATTACAAAGCCATAATAATACTGGATAAGGAATAGAGACTTAGTACTAAAGTTCTAAAGCTTTGCTCTTTACCTCATCCTGCTTTTTTGTTCTCCTACATCCAGTCGGTCATCATGTACTTTCATGTTCTTCCCTCAGCAGACCAGATTAAATATATAATATAAAATAAAATAAATATGTAATATATAATAAACATATAATATACAAGTACATGGGTACAGTAGCCCATCTGATAAACCCAACTCTTGGGACAAGACTGTAACAAAAACTATTGGGAAAGCTGGAAAGCAATCTGGCAAAAACTAGATATAGACCAACATTTCACACTGTATTCAAAGATGATCCCTAAATCAGCATGTGATTTAGATGTAAAAAGCGATATCATAAACAAATTAAAAGAGTAAGGAAAAAATTAACTGTCAGATTGCTAGATAGGGGGAAAATTCATGACCAAACAAGAAATAAGATCACAGAAGACAAAATGGACAATTTTGACTACATAAAACCTTGAGGCTTTGCACAAACTAAAAGAAGATGATTAAGATGAGAAAATCAGCAAGTAAAAAAAAATCTTACTAGCATTTCTCTGAATAATGTCTCATTTCTAAGAGAGAATAGATTCAAATTTATAGGAAAAAAAGCTACTGCCCAATTAATAAATGATCAAAGGAGATGAATAGGCAGTTTTCAATTAGCAGTAAACATATTTTATAAATGTGTTCTAAATCACTAATGATTACAGAAATGACAATTTAAAAACTCTGAGGTTCCACCTCATACCTAACAAATTAGCAAAGTTGACAAAAGAGGAAAATGAAGAATGATAGAAGATAATAGGAAAACAGGGACAGTGATGGCCTATTGGTGGAGCTGTGAACTGGTCCAGCCATTCTGGAGAGCAATTTGGAACTATGTTCCCAAAGCTCTTCAATATCCAGTAATATCACCACTAGGTCTATGCCCTAAAGAAATCAAAGAAAGAGTAAAGAGACTCATATGTACAAAAATACTTTTGTGGTGGCAAAGAATTGAATGCTCAGCAATTGGGAAATGGCTGAACAAGTTATGGCACATGAATGTGATTGAATACATTGTGCTGTAAGAAATGATGAAAGGGGTGATTTCAGAGAAACCTGGGAAGAGCTGCTGAACTGATACAAAGTGAAGCCAGCAATTTCTACCATAACAATAATATTGGAAAGACAAAAAAACTCTAAGAGACTTAGGAACTCTGATGAATACAATGACTAACCACAACTCCAGAGAATCCATCATGAAACCTGCTGTCCATCTAAAGAGCTGATGGATTCAGAATGAGATATTTTTCTTTTAACACGGATTGATTATAAATTTTTTTCTGTTTTTAGGGGAAGACAGGGGAGGTTTTTGTTAGAAAAAAAAATAATTTAAAAAGAAAGACAATGGGGAATGGGTGAATTGCCACAATAATTAAAGACAGATGTCCTCATTTAAAAAAATGATAGGAAAATGGAATTTGCTAACTATATTATAGTGAACATCTTCTCTTCCATGTCTTACAATATTATAAGAGGCTAGTTATGGGAAAATCCGAAAAAGAAGTGGGGATGGGAGAGCATAGCTCTAGGTAAGAATGCAAGACAAGAATACATCTTTTAACAGGCTTAAATAGACCAGGAATAGTCTATGACCACCCAATATTTTCTACATTCACTCTTTTAGGGAGATGGATGGGTTTCCTTTAAGGGTCTTCTGCTTGCCTCTTCTCTTTCCCGGAACTTCCTCCCTCTCCCTAACTCAGCCCTCCACTTACCTCGGCCCCCCAAAAATACCACAATAGATTATCTGATTATTATTCTGACCCCCTTCTCCCCAGTCCCATCCAATCTTTTCAGACCAGAACCTCACTCTCACGACCCAGCAGTTTAAGTGCCTCCCCTTGTTTTTGTTTCTGCTTGGTTTCTTCACCTTCCTCCAGCCCAACCCCCTCATTTCCTCCTCCCCCATTTCCTTCAAGCCTCATCCACCCCAGCTTCTGAGTCCTCCCCCCTCCTCAGATCGAATCACCTCCTGCTACAGATGGCCTCCATCTGTATCGGGGAAGGAGGAAGGGGCTTAAAGAAGTCCTGGGTTAGCGGTTTAGTTTCCTACTTCTAACACTTTAAACAGAGCAAAGCAATCAGTGCAGTATGGACCTGGGGGCGGGTGTGAGGGGTGGGGGATGGGGAGGAGGGTTGGGGCCAGGGAGGGAAGCAGGCTGGGGGGAAGGGGACAGCCAGGTTGGAGGCAGGATGATGCAGGCAGAGGATTTAGGGCAAAAATTAACAGTCAAGAAGACTGGGTCCAATTCCCATCTTGGATGCTTACTAGCTGTGAGACCCTAGCAGGTCCCTTAACTTCCCTGTTCCTCAGTTTCTTCATCTGTAAAATGAGTGGATGACTCCTTAAAGTCCCTCGGATCATATATTTAGGCTCCAAGGGACCTCACTTCATCTGCTCATTTTACAGGGGAAATTGGGATCTAGAAAAGAAAAGCAGCTTCCTCCAAGAGAATGAGTCCATTTTTGTCTAGCTTCGAGCTGGGCCATGGCTCTCAGGTGGTCCAAGGGGCAAGCAGAATTTGAATCCAGCACCTTTGGCTCTAATTTCAGGACGCTTTCCTCTCTGCCAGGTGGTGAAGGACTGGACTGAGAAGCCATGTAGTCTATTGAGGAGATCCCTGCAGTTGGAGCCAGGGGACCCAGCGCCAGCTAACCTCGGCAGTCTGTGATTGGGGAAAAGCCCTGAAACGTCACTAACCCTCAGGCTCCCCTTCTGGAAAGCAGAAATACTCCTAACTGCACAAAGGGTGTATTCAAATGGCCAGGAGCCACCAACAAGAGAACTGGAGGCTCACTCAAGCTAGCCAGCATTTCTCTAGCAAGCATACAAAAATGATCTCATTTGATCTGGTGATAGAATTTTAACTGCTGCAATAATCCTGTCTCTGTCTCCCCCCCTCTGTTTCCCTCTCTGTCTGTCTTGTCTGTCTCTCCCTGTTTCTGTCTTTCTCTATGTCTCTGTCTCTTCCTGTCTCTATCTCTGTCTCTGTTTCTGTTTCTCTGTCTCAGTATTTGTCTCTCTCTGTCTCTCTCTCGTTGTCTCTGTCTCTCTTTGTCTCTGTGTCTGTCTGTTTCTTGGTCTCTGTGCCTCTGTCTCTGTCTCCCCTCACTTAATCCAGTTCACTTTGGTGTCATGGCAAATAACAGCTCCCTCTCTATCTGTCTGTCTGTCTGTCTGTCTGCCTCGGTGTCTGTTTCTGGGTCTCTGTGTCTCTGTCTCTGTCTTCCCTCACTTAATCCAGTTCATTTTGGTGTCATGGCAAATAACAGCTCCCTCTCTGTCTGTCTGTCTGTCTCTCTCTGTCTCTGTCTCCCCTCACTTAATTCACTTACATATCATGACAAACAACAGCTCCCTCTCTCCCCCCCTTCTACCTCTCCACTTCCTTGAGCAAAAGAACCTTTTCCCTTTTTTCCATGCAGATAATAACTAAATCCCATTGCAGGGATTTTCCATGCATGTCCTGATCCGACCTAGTCCAAACCCCTACAAAATCTCCTCAGAGCGCCTCCAATTTCCTGCTCTGCCCAGTTCTGGCTTTTCTTACTTTCCCTTCTCTACACAAACCCTAGTGGGCTGCCACCTCCTTCTAGAAGTCTAGCCCGCAGAGGGCACAAACCTCCCAAAATGCTTTTGCTTGATTTGGTGACAGCTGGGTCTCACTTCTTTAAAGAAGACACTGCAACAAGAGCCTGAGTACCCCAACATCTTTGGTGTACCCCAACCCTAGGAGGTAGGTGCTACTATTATCATCCCCATTTTACAGATGAGTAAAGTCAGACTGAAAAGGGAGAAGTGACTTGCACAAGTATTCAGGCAGGATTTGATCTCAGGTCTTATTCATTTGTTTTCATTCACATCTGATTCTTCATAACCCCAATTGGGACTTTCTTGGCAAAGATACAAGTGAGGTTTGCCATTTCCTTCTCCAGCTCATTTTCCAGATGAGGAAACTGAGACAAACGGGGTTAAGTGACTTGCCCAGGGTCACCCAGCTAGTAAGTGTCTGAGGCCAGGTTTGAATTCACAAAAAAAGAGTCTTTTTAACCCCAAAGTCTAGCACTCCGTCCCTTATACCAGATAGGTAGTGTTATTATCAATTATTTGGATGATAATCAATGGCAACCAAACCCATTTGGGGGCCCTGCGTTTTGCTCAGAGGCATCAGGAAAGGGGGCTGAGGAGGAAGAGAACAGGGTCCAGCCCTGGCTGCCCAGGAAGTCTGAGGGCTGAGCTTGGGGCTGGAGAGACCAGACACCGGAAACCAGACCGCTGGAGGCCGCTAGGCCGGCTGCCTCTGCTCCAGATGTGCCAGATGCTCTCATAGCTGCTGGACCAGCCCGGAGCCTCTAGCTTGTCTAGCTTAGTCACACACCCTGGAGGTGGGGTGGGGCTTCTGCCTTCCCCTTCCTCATTCCTCCAGGCCACATCCTCATTTCTCTCCTTGAATGCAGAGGGAAGGGTAACTAGAAAAACCTGGGCCTTCCCCATGCCTCCCACTTTCCTCTGGTGCCCATCCTTTCCCCTTTCCTTTAACCCCCTTTTCCTGAGCAAGACCCCAAGTTAGGAATTTGGGGGAACTCTGTAATTTAAGGAGGAAACTACCTCCCTTATCTGCAAAAGCTGCTTTATTCTTGGGCTCTGTCAATGTATTGGGTGGTTTATTAAACTGCTTCTCTCCTTCCTTCCCTCTCTGTCTCTCTGCCTGTGTGTGTGTGTGTGTGTGTGTGTCTGTCTCTCTCTGTGTCTCTATCTCTCCTTCCCTCCCTCTTTTCTCTCCCTCTCATCCTTTCTCTGTCTCTGTCTCTATTTCTGTCTCTGTCTTTGTCTTTCTCAGTGTAGTGTTTCTCTTTCCCTCTGTCTCTTTAACTCAATCTGTGCCTCTATCTCTCTATCTCTGTCTTTGTTTCTCTGTGTGTCTGTCTATCTTTGTCTTTCTGTTTCTAAGCAAAGTGTCTGTCTCCTCTGTCCCTATCTCCCGTGTGTCTGTCTCTCTGTTTCTGTC
>JAJPUD010034037.1:0-11052 GCA_023553655.1 Myrmecobius fasciatus
ATATAGTTCTCAAGAGTTATTTTTTCTTGTTACCTTTTTATGTTTCTCTTGTGTTCTGTGTTTGTAGATCAAATTTTTTGTTCAGTTCTGGTCTTTTCAGTAGAAATAGGTGAAATTCTCCTATATCATTGAAAGACCATCTTCTTCCCTGGAAGATAATGCTCATTCTAGCTGGGTAACTTATTCTTGGCTGTAATCCAAGTTCCTTTGCCCTTCGGAATATCTGATTCCAGGCCCTTCGGTCCTTCAAAGTAGAAGCTGCTAGGTCCTGTGTGATCCTAATTGTAGCCCCCCGATATTTAAATTGTTTCTTTCTGGCTTCTTGTAATATCTTTTCCTTGGTATGATAGTTCTGGAATTTAGCCACGATATTTCTGGGGGACTTAATTTTTGGGTTTCTTTCAGGAGGTGATCGGTGGATTGTTTCAAGGAATATTTTGCCTTCTGGGTGTAAAATATCAGGGCAGTTTTCTTTTATGATTTCCTGGAATATAGTGTCCAGGTTCTTTTTTTCATCATGGCTTTCAGGAAGCCCTATAATCCTTAGATTGTCTCTCCTAGATCTATTTTCCAGGTCAGTTGTTTTTCCTAGGAGATATTTCATGTTTTTCTCTATCTTTTCATTTTTTTGTTTTTGTTCAACTGATTCTTGAAGTCTTGATGAGTCATTAATTTCCAATTGTTCGATTCTAATTTTTAATATCTTATTTTCTTCAGTTACTGTTTTTAGTTCCTTTTGCAATTGACCAATTACATTTTTTTGTTCACTGCATTCTTTTTCCATTTTTTCTATTTTATTTTGCAGTGATCTCATTTCGTTTCCCCATGTTTCTTCTAACTCTCTTTTAAGATTTTTTATGCAATCTTCAAAGAAAGCCTTGTGACATGGAGACCAATTTATGTCTCTCTTTGGGGCTTTTTCTGGAGTTGCTTTACCTTTAGGGGCCTCAGGATTTGAGGTCTGTTCTTCCCTCTCTCCATAAAAGTTGTCTATGGTGAGAGCTCTTTTTAGTTTTTTATTCATTTTTTTTTAAAGGTGTGAGGTCTGTTTAGGGCAAAGGTGGGACAGCTGCTTTAATTTGCCCTGGGGCAGTTCTGCTGATTGAGTTATTTCAGGAACTGGGCAGCTCCGCTGATTGAATTATTTCTGGTGCTTATCAGACCTGTTGTTTGATTGATTGCTTTAAGGTGCTGTGTAATGGCAGCTAGGTCTGATGCTCATCAGGGGTTCAGTGGTTCACAATCTATCCCCCTCAAAAGGCAGACCCTCCAAACCACCTGCCCACAATTAGGACAAATTGTTCCAAGAGGCTCGCAGAAGACTCCCAGGTGTGTGAAAACCACAACGCTCCCACTCCTCTTCTGACTCCTGTTCCAGCTCCCTGCTCCAGCTCCCTGCCCCGGTCTCCCTGTGCTGCAGTCTGGGTTCAGTATGCCACCCCCTGCCCCATTAAAACAGACTTGTTTTGAGGTTCTTCCAGAGTATCTTCTTCTAGAATCGTGTTGTTCTCCGCATATTGTGGATTTTTTTGCTTCAGAATCAGTCTAGAGGCTTCATATTTTGTTGGTTTGAGGGGAGGTTAGAGGAGGTTACAGAGAATCCTGTCTGATCTCCGCCACCATGGCTCGATTTATTTATATTTCAAATAAATCATTCTATATTTGATATTTTCATTTCTTCATATATTTTGTTTAATAAAAATAAATAGGAATTAATGTTTTATAATAAATGTCTTCATATTCCAAAGTAAAAGTTGAGTATCAATTTAGCAACATATGAACATAATGTATGGCTAGAAATTACTTTAAGAGTTCTGATTTTACTGAGGAGGAAAATGAAACTCAGTTACATGGGTAGGTGAGCCAGGATTCAAACTTTGCTATTCTAACTCCAAATTCACTGCTAATTTCACAATTCTATGTTTCAACAATTAGAGCCCTATAAAATGTTTCTTTAGTCACAAAGATAGACTTTTTTCGATTAATTCATGCTCATTTTCTTCATATTCATTGAATTTGGCACATCTTGATTGGAACAAAACCATTTATTAGGACACTGATATTATGAAAACTTCCAATGCACAGCTAGTGCTAAAATTCACACCTAGGATAAAGCATAGAAATTCAGATTTGAATCCCTTCTTTCCTTTGCTTCTAGTATTCATCTCTGACTTGAAACTTTCTGAAAAATATCTTCTCATTATAACGGGAGGAAAATTTTTCTTTCCAGGTAAAAATCTTATTTGTTACTCTCTGGAAAGCCAATTTTGGGGGAGAAAGATTTGGTGAAAGGTCTTGGTGAGAATCAATATAAAGTTGTTGTTTTTACACTATCTCAATTCCAATTCATCCACAAAGGTTTCCCTCATAATCCTAATACTATCTATTGATCTTCCTGAGTAGAAAAAATATTACTATATTTATTCTATTTGCAAAGAACTTATTCTCCTATACTGTCTTATAGTATTTCCCCTTTATTTAATGGTTAAAATATACATAATAAATTCTATTCCTGATCTGCATTGTATGTTTGTGTGTATCCCTCATTTCCTATTTCTCCTGAATTCTCTGCTTGGCTTCTATCCTTTACCTTGTCCTCCAATCAGTTAATCTATATCCCCTTCAAGTTTCCCTCCCTTGTTTTCTCCCCCCCCCCCACCACCATTAACCCTTTCCCTCTTATTTCTATCTGAATTTAGTAGCATTTAATATTAATAGTTTTCCAAATGTATTTATTGTTCCTTCTTTATTCCATACTCATTAATCTATATTTCCTTCTTTATCCCCTCATAACCTGTTCCTTGCCCCTCCTATTTCTTTGTGAAAGTAGACTTTGATTTCCTTCTAAATGTATGTATTATGCTATCTTTAAGCCATATCTGATGAGTAGTTCCCCTTAAAAATCCTTCCCTTATCCTGTTTCCCTCCTTATCCCCTTAGACTATTTCTTTCTGAATTTAGAAGAATTTTATACCTTCTACATCTATATAAATAATTCCCTCTTTAACCTATTCCCAATTAGAGTAAGGTTCTAGACCACTAGCCTTCCTCTTCTGTCTATTTTTCATTTTGTACCTTATTCATATTTTTACACTTTTCTAGATAGTTTTGCTTTTTAGATCACATTATACTCAGCTCTACATCAACCTTTCATTCAAAATATCCAATTACTAATGATAGTCTTAAACATATGGTTTACATTTCCACATATAAAAGTAAATAATCTGTCCTTATTGGAACACTTGTAATTTGATGTTTACCTTATGTTTCTACTGGATCTTGCATGTCAAAATCTCTATTAAGTCCAGGTCTTTTTGAAACAAAATTGTGAATGTCTGGCAATTTATTGAAGATATATTTTGTTGTTGTTGTTGTTTAGGATTATGCTTAACTTTGCTTGGTATAATATTTTTGGCCATAATTTCAGTTCTTTTGCTTGTCAACATATAATGTTCCAAGATATGTGGTCTTGTAATGTAACTGTTGCTAGATCTTGTGTGATTTTAATTGTGGCTCCATCTTATTTTATTTTATTTTTTTTGGCCTATTTTCTCCATGAATTTGGGGATTTCAGAAACTGGCTATTATATTCCTTTAGATTTTCTTTCAGATAGTGATCAGTGTTTTTTTTTTTCTTGTTTGAACAATTCAAGACAGTTTTCTTTAATCTCTAGTATTACTTATCATTTTTTTAAAATATTAGCTTTAAAGTAGTACAATTATTATTGTATTTTCTTATCTTGATCTGTTCTCCAGGTCAGTTTCTTTTCTTATGAGATGCATTACATTTTCTTCTATTTTTTTTCATTCTTTATATTTAGTTTTGCTATTTCTTGGTGTATTGTAACTTTACTGGCTTCCCTTTTAGCCAATTCTAATTTTCTAAGAGGTTTTTTTTTTTTCATTAAGATTCTAGATCTCATTTTCCAGGTAGTTGGCTTTTTTTCATAATCTTATTTTTCTTGAATTCTTCCCTTTCCTGTTCTCTTTTTTCCTTTTTTCTTTCTTCCTTATCCTCCTTCTTCTTTATCCTTTTTCTTTTTCTTCTTCTCTTCCTCCTCCTCTTCTTCCTCCTCCTCCTCCTCCTTTTCTTCCTCCTCCTCTTCCTTCTTCTTCTTCTTCTTCTTCTTCTTCTTCTTCTTCTTCTTCTTCTCCTTCTCCTTCTCCTTCTCTTCCTCCTCCTCCTCCTCCTCTTCCTCCTCCTCCTTCTGATTCTGATTCTGCTTCTGCTTCCTCTTCTTCTTTTAGTATATTTTTGAGTTCCTCTATGAATTTTTTTGGGGAAGGTGACAAGTTGACAATACTCTTTGGAGTGGGAAAGGTTTTTTTTCCTCTGGAGACAAACCCTAGTCTTCTCCATTTCCATGGTAACTTTCTATGGCTGTTTGTTCTTCTTTGCTTTCTCAATTTTTTTTTTAATTTATGACAACTTGTTATTATTACCTCTAGTTCTGTGGTATGTGGAATGCTGCCTCTCGTCTGAGGTCATCCTACAGTTCTGCCCTCCAGAAACAAAACCAAAAAACTTCACCCTCCTATAAGTGCCTACAACCAGTGGCATCTCTTGCCCTCTATTTCAGGTCTCACAGGATGTGTGCTAGTTCCTTCTTGTTTAGGGCAATGGCTGGACAACATAATGAGTCTGGAGTCCCTTATCAGCAAAGGTCCCCTCAATCTTCTGTGACTCAGAGGCCCATCTCCCCACACTGCCTGGGGCTGAGGCTCTCTCCCAACCTAGCTAATCCCAAGACTTGCTAGTTGCTATTTCAGTGGAGTCCACCTTGAGTTGTTTATACTTTACACAGGACAAACTTCCATAATAAGATCTTTCTTTGGATTTTCTCTAACCATAATAGAAAGAGTATTGTCTTGCCCCAACTCTTCTTTAATTGTACCACTTTACATTTACCCTGAGGCAGTGTTCTATCTTGTGTGGGGAGAAAATATGGAGAGCTTGGAATTTTCTGACTTACTGCACCATTTTCCCAGAATCCTCTTCTCTCAAATTCTCAAATTTTAACCTTAATGCTTCAGTTTCTATTTCTCAAATCCCATTCCTTCCTTGGAGACCAGTCTTCCACTCCAAATTCTTCCAAAGGACTCTTCTGATACTCCGTAGTGAAAATTTTCTCCCAATCCATGTATATTGCATAGTTTTCTCCCTTTTGTTGTAGAGGGAAACACTATTTTTCTATTTCTTCAAGATCAAAACATAGGAATTCTCCTGAATTCTTCACTATCTCTCACTTGTTGCCCAGAAACAAGCTGTTACTGTGGCTTCTAGATATCATTATTGTAATACTTTTAAAATAATTTCCCTTCTCTGCCATGACATTGCCATCACTTTTGCTTCAGGTCCTCATCACTCATACCTGTAGATAAGTCTACCTGCCATCAGTCTCTCCCTCTCCAAGACATTTTCTTTTCAGCTAATTAAGCAATTTTTCTGAAACCTAGGTGTGACCATATCACTCTCCTATTCAGTAAACTCTGATGGTTTTCTATTGCTTATAGGAGCAAATGCAAATGTTCTACTTTGTCATTTGAAGATCTTCATAACATAGCCCATTCTTATCTTTTCAGTATCCCAACAATTTAGTCCCAGACAATACTTTTCAATTCAAGGATACTGACCTCCTGACTATTCCATAAAGAAGACACTCATTCCCTCAGCTCTGGGAATTTTCTTTGATTTTTCTCTATGATTGGAATGCTTTCCTACTTCTTTTGTCTTAAGACAAAACTGAATCCCACTTTTATGAGGAAACTTTTTCTAATCTCCCTTAATTTCCATTACTTTTCTGTTTTAATTATTTCTTACTTTATAGTGTCTCATAAGAGATGATTGTTAAAATTTCAGTGTTGGCATTGACACCTCTGAAATTGGCAAAAACCTGTAAATCAGGGCTTGATTTATTATTAGGTTTTTATTGTGTATTAAGAAAGTGATTGGAAACTATTAATAATGTAAATAGAAACTTTGAAGTATGTTGTGTATACAAATTTTTTTGTTAAAATATTTATTGGTACACTCCTATACATATTTATCCCACCCATTAGATGATATTTTTTTTTGAAAACAGTCTTTACCATTTCAATCTTTGTATCTCAATTGCTTGTAACAATGCAATAGCACCTAGTACTTCAACAGCCCAGCAAATTATCACTGAGTGCAAACATAGTAGGAATGTAGAGATGGGACAGACAAGTTCAAGATTGTCAGTTGAAATGGAGATAGAAGACTTCACAGAGGAAACGTGAGCTGGATCTTGAAGGGTTAGTAAAATATGAATAGTCAAAGAGAAAACCATGTTAATTCTCAGAACAAAGCTACATTTAGTAATATACTTGTGTACTTTTTCCACCTCCACACACAGACAAACCTAAAAGACCAATTAACACCCTGGAAAGCACTTGGAATTGCTTTCCAAACTTAGTATAATGAAAACAAATGGACATTTTGATTAAATAGATACCATTAATATGACATGTTATGATCTGAACCCATGGTTTAATGATCTAATTAAGACCAAGAAAAATTCATTATGGACTCGGATCAAATAACTCATTTTACAGAGCTTAGGGAAAAAGAGAGAGAGAGAGAGAGAGACCATTCATATGTGCAGGAAAAAAGATTGTTGTAGCTGGGTGAAGAAAAGCAATTTGACTCCGGAAGATTAAATATGACCTTACTTTGAAGATGGGAAAAAATATATCAAATTTGAAAATAAGGTTAATACTATTCTGCAATAGAGAATATCTTAGAACAAAGAATTACTTTGACCTTAGGTAATCTCTTATTAAATTTATGGCTCAGAATTTCTATTAAAATAGATATAATAAAGATTTTTGAGAATTTTCTTTTAATTGTAAATTTAACAATCATAAACATTCCAAAACATGGAGAACCATTGAAGAAATGATGAAATTCTACCATATATCATCCATCCATCTTCCAGTAGTCACACAGTTATTGAGTCTATTTGAATTTAGCTTGTCTGATCCTTTACCAATAGATATAAAGCCCACCAATGGAATTTTAGTTGAAGATTTTCATAGAGACTATGAAGGCACATATTTTACTGTTATGGTAGGCTACATTTTCACATTCAGGCTTACAGAGTGATTAGACTGCTCTCAAAAAACAAATCTAATAAATGAAATTTAGTAGAGATACTGATATAGGCCTATACTTCTGTGAAAAATGCATAGGTTCAGACAAAATTCTGTGCGGGGAAAAAATCAATGCAATTTGTTGAACCAAAAGTTACATATCACAACATAGATAACACCAAGTCAACTACATGTCATAAAAGTGATTCCTCCCATGTTTGGGGTTGAATAAGATGTATTCGGAACTCTCTTTCAGAATTAGTTTTATGATTCTGTAAATTCTTATTTAATTAACAATTGATAGCACAAATTTTCTCCTTTAACCGCCTTTTGATTGTTTGCTTTTGTTTGTTTGTTTGTTTGTTTTCTGACCTGAGAGGTCCAATTTCTTCTACAAATTTGAAACCATTTTTCATCTCAATAGCTCTGATATCTTAGGATTTTTCATAACCATTTTCAAAACATATTGCCTGCACTTTGGCCTTTACCCTTTTCTTATCTCCTTTCTTCCATATACTCAAACACTATTCCCAGGAACCACCATGGGCACAGTTAACATTCCTCTTTATGTAATGCCTTCCCCTGTAGAATGTAAGCTCCTTAAGGTAAGATGCTGTTCTGTTTTATTAAGTTTGTATCCTCAGCACATAGAGTAATCAATAAATATATTATAACTGACATTCACCATTTTAGTGCATTTTCTAATTGCTATTCTTTACCCAGTAGGTACAGGAGGTCAGAGTTCCTCCAAATTCCTCCAAAGAAAATATTCCCAGAAAATTGGAAGATTTCCTCTTTCTTTTTAATATCTTAAAGTATGATGAATAGTCCCAGAGTCTGTTTCTATATCTGTGCTTGTAATCTGTCTCCTTCTGTGTGCGTGTGTGTGTGTGTGAGAGAGAGAGAGAGAGACAGAGACAGACACAGAGACAAAGAGAGAGAGACAGACAGACAGAGAGATACAGACAGATTTAAGTCAGTTATCTATATTTGTATCAGAAAAACTAGCTATTAAAATTGTTATACAACTCTTTGTATCCCTTCTAATCTTGGTTGAATTGGCTGTGTGAAAAACCTTTTTAATTTGACATAACCAAAATTAGTCATTTTGCTTGTAACATAGTTCTCTATTGCTTAGTCCTTTATTCTCCATAGATCTGACAGGTAAATTATTCCTTGCTCTCTTCATTTGCTTATGGTAACATCCTTTATATCTAAATCAGGTATCTTAGTACAGGCTATGAGATGTTGGTAAATACCTATTTGCTGCCAAACTATTTTTCCACTTTTCCCAGCATATTTTGTCAAATAGTGAATTCTTATCTCAGAAGTTGGAGTCTGGGTTTATCATACAGTAAATTACTCTAATCATTAATTTTTGTGCCTTGTATGCCTAATTTATTCCACCAATTTAGCACTTTGTTTCTTAGTGAATATCAACTAGTTTTTGATAATTCCTAATTTATTATTATAAAGTTTTTTATATATTAGTTTTTAGATCTCATAAGTTCAAGCTTCCTTCCATTGCATTGTTTCATTAATAATTTTTTTGATGTTAATATTTTTATTAATTGATATTTTTGATCTTTTGTTTCTTTCAGATGAATTTTGTTATTATTTATTCTATCTCTATAAAATAATCTTTAGTAATTTGACTGGTATGACAATGAATAAATAAACTGTTAGATAGAATTATCATTTTTGCTATATTAGCTTGGACTACAGATGGACAATTAATATTTTCCCAGTTATTTAGATCTGATTTTATTTGTGCAGAAAGTGTTTTGTAATTGTGTTTATATAGTTCCTGTGTTTATTTTGGCAGGTAGACTCCAAAACATTTTATACTGTATATTGCATTTTTAAAAATGAAACCTCTCTATCTCTTGCTGTTGGGCACTGTTAATGATATATAGAAATGTCAATGATTTATGTGGGTATTTTTTATCCTACAACTTTATTAAAGTTGGTAATTATTTCTTTTTTTATAAAGCTTTTTATTTACAAAACATATGAGTGATTTTTCTACATTGACCTTTGCAAAAACTTTTTTTCCCAAGCTTTTCCCCTCCTTCCCCCCACCTCCCACTCCTATATGACAGGTAATCTAATACATGCTAAATATGATAAATTATATGACAAATCCAATACATGTATACATATCTATACAGTTATCTTACTGCACAAGAAACATCAGATCTAGAAAGAGAAGAAGAAAAAACAACCTAAGAAGGAAAACAAAAAGCATGGAAATATTCACAGAAAGTGTTAAACTGCTGTGTTGTGATTCACACTCAGTTCGCACAGGCCTCTCTCTGGATGTATATGACTATCTTCATTGCTGAACAATAGGAACTGGTTTGAATCATATCGTTGTTGAAGAGAACCATGTCCATCAAAATTGATCATCATATAGTCTTGTTGCTGTGTATAATGTACTCCTGGTTCTGCTAATTTCACTCAGCATCAGTTCATGCAAGTCTCTCCAGGACTCTCTGAAATCCTCCTGTTGGTCATTTCTTACAGAACAATAATATTCCATAACATTCATATACCATAATTTATTGAGCCATTCTCCAATTGATGGGCATCCTTTCAATTTCCAGTTTCTTACCACTACAAAAAGGGCTGCCACAAACATTTTTGCACATGTGGGTCCCTTTCCCTCCTTTAAAATCTCTTTGGGATATAGGCCCAGGAGAAACACTCCTGGGTCAAAGGGTATGCACAGTTTGATAACTTTTTGAGCATAGTTCCAAATTGCTCTCCAGAATGGTTGGATCCGTTCACAGTTCCACCAACAATGTATCAGTGTCCCAGTTTTCCCACATCCCCTCCAACAGCTATCATTATCATTTCCTGTCATTTTAGCCAATCTGACAGGTGTGTAGTGGTATCTCAGAGTTGTCTTAATTTGCATTTCTCTGATCAATAGTGACTTGGAGCACCTTTTCATGTGACCAGAAATAGTTTCAATTTCTTCATCTGAAAATTGTCTGTTCATATCTATTGACCATTTATCAATTGGAGAATGGCTTGAATTCTTATATATTTGACTCAATTCTCTATATATTTTAGAAATGAGGCTTTTATCAGAATCTTTGGATGTAAAAATATTTTCCCAGTTGACTGCTACCCTTCTAATCTTGTCTGCATTCATTTTGTTTGTACAAAAACTTTTTTAACTTGATATAGTCAAACTTATCTATTTTGTGATTAATGATGACCTCTAGTTCTTCTTTGGTCACAAACTCCTTCCCCCTCCACAGGTCTGAGAGGTAAACCATCCTATATTGTTCTAATTTGTTTATAATATCGTTCTTTATGCCTAGATCATGAATCCATTTTGACCTTATCTTGGTTTATGGTGTTAAGTGTGGGTCAATGCCCAGTTTCTTTCATACTAGTTTCCAATTATCCCAGCAGTTTTTGTCAAATAGTGAGTTTTTAATCCCAAAAACTGGGGTCTTTGGGTTTATCAAACACTAGATTACTATTGTCATTGAGTATTTTGTCCTGTGAACCTAACCTATTCCACTGATCCACTACTCTATTTCTTATCCAGTACCAAATGGTTTTGATGACCACTGCTTTATAATATAGTTTTAGATCTGGGACAGCTAGGCCACCCTCATTTGCATTTTTTCATTAATTCCCTTGAAATTCTTGACCTTTTGTTTTTCCAGATGAATTTTGTTGTTATTTTTTCTAGGTCAGTTAAATAATCTCTTGGGAGTTTGATTGGTATAGCACTAAATAGATAGATTAGTTTAGGTAGTATTGCCATCTTTATTATATTCGCTCGACCTATCCAAGAGCACTTGATGTTTTTCCAATTGTTTAGATCTGACTTAATTTGTGTGGAGAGGGTTTTGTAGTTTTGCTCATTTAGATCCTGACTTTCCCTTGGCAGATATATTCCCAATATTTTATACTATC
>JAJPUD010034038.1:0-11052 GCA_023553655.1 Myrmecobius fasciatus
TGTACCCAGTGTAGAGAAGGATGTCCCATGTGGGAGGCAGCTAGGTGACACAGTGGATAGAGCACCAGCCCTGAAGTCAGGAGGACCTGAGTTCAAATCTGATTTCAGACACTTAACATCCCCTAGCTGTGTGACCTTGGGGAAGTCACTTAACCTCAACTACCTCAGCAAAAAAAAAAAAAAAAAAAAGGATGTCCCATGTGTCTCCAGCTCTGTCACTGAATGGAGGCAGGAGGCTCATCTTCTCCCCAACCCTTTTCCAGGGGAGACTTTCTTTTTTAATTATTTATTTTTATTAAAGTTTTATTTTCAAAACATATGCATGGATAATTTTTTAATACTGACCCTTGCAAAACCTTGTGTTCCAATTTCTCTCTTTACCCCACACCCTCCCCTAAATGGCCAATAATCCAATATATGTTAAACATATTTTTAAAAATCTGTTAAATCCAATATAAGTATACATATTTATACAATTATCGTGCTGCACAAGAGAAATCAAGTCAAAAAGGAAAAAATGAGAAAGAAAACAAAATGCGAGCAAAAAACAACAAAAAAAGAGTGAAATCTAAGGGAGACTTTCATTCCTTCCAGCAAAGGAAGCAGGAGGCCATTGCACAGAGGGAAAGGAGGTACCAGACTAGAACAGTATCTATAAGCTTTGAATATTGGTTTTTTAGAGGATAAGATCAAATTCCATCTCATTTCTGATCCCTCTGTCTTTTTTGGAGGGAAGGAGTCAAACTTTGGATGGAGCTTAAGGTATTCCTTTGCCCCCCAAAGGACAAAGCGATCAGAAAATAGTTGAATCCCAATCCTAGCCCCTAAATGTACAATAGTTAAGGGAGCAGATAATTTTTTAATTAAATCTTTTTATTTTCAAAATATATACATGGATAATTTTCATTCTTCACCCTTACAAAATCTTGTGTTCTAAATTTTTTCCCTTCCTTCCTCCCACCCCCAGCAAGTGATGTAACATATGTTAAATGTGCAATTCCTCTATACATATTTCCACAAATATGTTGCACAAGAAAAATCAGATCAAAAAGGAAAAAATGAGAGAAAGAAAACAAAATGCAAGTAAACAAAAAGCATGAAAATGCTATGTTGTGGCCCACATTCAGTTCCCACGGTCCTCTAGGATATATATGACTTTCTTCTTCACTGACCAATTGGAGGTGGTTTGAAACATTTCATTGTTGAAGAGAGCCACGTCCATAAGAATTGATCATCATATAGTCTTGTAGTTGCTGTGTATAATGATCTCCTGGTTCTGCTCACTTCACTCAGCATAAGCTCATGCAAGTCTCTCCAGGCCTCTCTAAATCGTCCTGCTGGTCGTTTCTTACAGAGCAATAATATTCCATAACATTCATATACCATCATTTATTCAGCCACTCTCCAATTGATGGGCATCCCTTCAGTTTCCAGTTTCTAGCCACTACAAAAAGGGCTGCCACAAACATTCTTGTACATGTGGAGCCCTTTCCTTCTTTTATGATTTCTTTGGGATATAGGCCCAATAGAAATACTGCTGGGTCAAAGGGGATGCACAGCTTTATAGTCCTTTGGGCATAGTTCCAAATTGAAGCAGATAATTCTAATCTGGTACCCTCTCTTCCTCTGAGGAGAGCAGAGTGATGTCCTGCATCCCCAAACTCCTGCTTCCCCTCCAGGCAGAAATGAGAACTATGGTAGAAAGAACTGGAAAGGGAATTAAAACCTTGTCACAAGGGATACAAAATCTTGCTCAAGCAACAAACTCTCCAGGAATTAGAATGGGTCAAATAGAGGTCAATGGTTCCATGAGAGAAACTAAACTAAACTAAGTCAAAAGAGTGAAAAAATAGCATAAGATGTGATTAATTTTATACCAAGACCAATTGCTCTGGGAAACAGGTAATGTAAATATCATTGGACTTCATGAAAGTTGTGATCCAAAAAAAAAAAAAAAAAGAGCCACCAGCAAGACGATTTCAGAGAGGCCTGGAGAGACTTATGGGAACTGATGCTGAGTGAAATGAGCAGAACCAGGAGATCATTATACACGGCAACAACAAGACTATATGATGATCAATTCTGATGGACATGGCTCTCTGCAACAATGAGATGTTTCAAACCAGTTCCAAGTATTCAGTGAAGAAAGCCATATACACCCAGAGAGAGGGATATGAAATGTGAACCACAACATAACATTTTCATGTTCTCTATTGACATTTGCTTGCATTGTGTTGCCTTTCTCTGATTTTCTTTTTTTCTTGTAGATAGGATTTTTCTTGCACAACTTGTCAAGTTTTTCAACATTACTAACATGTAGTGGACTTCCTGCCATCTAGGGGAGGGGAGGGGACTGGGGGTAAAATTTGTAATGGAAAGCTTTGTAAAGATCAATGCTGAGGAACTACCCATACACATGTTATACAAATAAAAAGGCTTTAATAAAAAAAAAAGAGCCAAGACATTCTATTTCTAGACATCTCTAAAGAAAACTTTATAGATCTCTCAAAAACAAAGAGCAAAATGGAATAAAAAGAAACTACTAATCACCTGAAAGAGTCCCAAAATTAAAATTTCCAGGAACACCAAAGTCAAAATCCCAAACTTCCAGTCCAATTAAAAAATACTGCACGCAACCAGAAAGGAAGAATTTAATGTCAAAGAACCACATAGTCCGGATCACACAAGATTTAGCAGTCATCACATAAAGAGGAGGAGAGCTTGGAATACAAATATTTCAAAGAAAGGATATGGACTTAATAGTGAGCAAAACTGATCCTACAAATAAAAAAAATGGATATTTAATGAAAGAGGACTTCCAACCATTCCTGATGAAAAGAACATAGTTGCAAAGGAACTATAAAGTGCCTACACAGGAGACAAAAGAAATATAACAAGATAAACATAACCATAATGAACTAAACAAGTTAGGACTCCTTACTTTTTAATATGGGGAGATGATACACATGTCCCCTCTGAACCTTATCATCACTAGGGGTCCTAGAGGGAATCTGATTAGAAGAAGACCCGGAATTGGTTCTATTATGGCTTGATCTTAAAAGAATGAATGGGGCAGCTAAATAGAGTTCCAGCCCTGAAATCAAGAGAATCTGAATTGAAATCTGACCTCAGACACTTAATATTTACCAACTCTGTGGCTCTGGGCAAGTCCCTTGACCCCAATTGCCTCCCCTCACCAAAAAAAAAATTGTAAAAAAAAAAAATGGAAAGGGAAAGGGGAATGCACTGAGAAGAAAGGAAAGTGAGGGAAATTTATTTTGCATGACCAGCAGAGGAACAAGTATTTGTCAAGTGGCTACTCTGTGCCAGGCACTGTACTGACTGCTTTATGAATATCATATTTATCAGGATCTGCAAGGAGAAGTCTATACAAGCAGAGGAGGAAGGGTTGGGGGAATGGCTGACTTTCAGTCTGTTCAAAGGAGGGAAGACACATGCACACATAATTGAGGACATAAACACATTTCATTTTATAAGGAAATGAGGGAAAGGATGAAAGAAAAATCAGAGAGAAGATAAATTAAGGGGAGGATTAGTCTTAAGCAAAACAAATTAAGAATGTACAAAAATAGGGGCAGCTAGGTGGTGCAATGGATGGAGCACCAGTCCTGAAGTCAGGAGGACCTGAGTTCAAATCTGGTCTCAGACACTTCCTAGCTGTGTGACCCTGGGCAAGTCACTTAACCCCAATTGCCTCAGCAAAAAAATAAATAAATAAATAAGAATGTACAAGATTATGGCAATTTTTTTGGCAACTGCAAAGACTTGGCTGCCCCCCACTTGGGGAATGGCTGAATGAGTTAATGGTATCCGAATGGGTTGGGATTGGTGTAATGGCCAACCAACAGTTCCAGAGGACTCGTGATGGAACACGGTACCCTGGTCTTCTGGTAGTTGAAGGACTCAAGGGTGCAGAATGAAATCTATGGGGGGGGGCTGGGCCAATGGAGTTATCGATTTTGCTTGACTATAACATTTTTGGTGTTTTTGATGTTTTTCTCCATTGGGGGAAGGGGAAGGGGAAGGAGAGGAGGGGTTTTTTGCTGATTGAAATAGAAATTTTGACTTAAAAGAGCGTATCTCTGCTTCATTATATCTGGTCTCGGGGGTGTAGGGTCCTGAGGCTTGGATTTTGAGGAAGGGAGGGTGGCAGGCCCAGAGGCTTCAGCCTGAAGCAAGGGCCAGTCTGCACATTGGCCCTGGGCCCCCTTATTCCTCTGCACCATTTTGGGCCTAGGCTCGGAGCGGATTCTCCAGAGTTCCCGGCCTGGCCTGCTCCCATTCTCCCAAACGGATTATTAAAAGCCCTTCCTCAGGACACCTGGCAGGGCAGAATGACTTCCAGGAAGAAGGACAAATAATCTCACCTAGGACAGAGTGTGGTACCCGGGCTCTCCAGGTAACCTGAGTCATTGGGGACGTCGGGGACCTTCCTGGTCTCTGGGCAGACAGGTGGAGAGTGCGGCTTCCTGGTGGGCAGTGGGGGCAGGGGATGCCCAGGCTAGGCCCTGGCACCCCAGGTGCTTCTGGATTGCCCTGGGCCTGGACAGGCCCTCAGTGAACCTGGCAGTGTCTCCCTGGTGTTCTCCCCCGCTCTCTTAGGGTCCAGCCTGTGCCCCATCGAGATGCCCCCTTCCTTGACCCTGGCGCTGTGCCCTGTGCTACACTGGGTCAGCCACACAGTGTAGCTGTGGGCTGGCTGGTCAGACACTCCTTTGGGGGTTTGCCAGCCTCTACCGGCCACTGGAGCTTCTGTGCACGCCCGGGGAGGGTCCCCAGGGGTCCCTCTCCCCATTTCCTTCCCCACGCCCCTCAGGCTAGACAAGCACAGAGCCCCTGAAGTGAAGGTGCCCCCAGAGCAGGGGAGGCTGACTGCCCCCTGAGTCCATTTGTCCTTGAATCCTCCCGATGTCCTGCGGCCTCTCCTGGGAGGCTTCCAGGAAGGGGGGTCCAGGCCAACTCTGGGCCTTTTCCTTTGTGACTGGAGTGACTCGGGCGGACTTCCTGCCTCTGGCTATGTCTGTGACTCCCCTCTGGGAGGCTGGAGAGACACAAGTCTTTCGTGCCGGGCCCCCAGGGAGCCGCCCAACCCAGGCTGTCCCCGGAGGGATGCCCAGACACGGGGCAGGGCCCTGGCCGTGGGACCTGGGCCCAGAGGAGGGGGCCGGGGGCAAGGAAGCCCAGGGATCCGCAGCAGTGACCGCTGGAAGCACAGGCCTCTTGGAGCCTGGGGGGATGCCCAAATGCAGAGGGCCCTTCTGGGGAGAGTGTCGGGAAGAACTCCAGACACTCACCTGAAGAGCCGGTCCTGGATACAAGGAGCCAGGGTCGGGCGGTAATTGCGGTCTAGGCGGGCAGTCCTCGGTTTATGTGAGAATGGGGGGCAGAAAATGGGGGCTCAGCCCTTCCGATAAGTGAGGAGATAAGAAGCAATCCCCACCTTTTCCTACACAACCACCGAGCCCCTGAGACGAGACCCCACTCGCACTTCCAAGGCACCCAGGAGCATGCTGGGAGGTGTGGGACACCTGGCCAGTCTCATCTCACGGCCAGGGGACACACAGGGAGCTCGGGGACCACCTGGGGACCTGCCGGCCCCCTCGGGACATCCAAGGAGATGCTCCGAGACATGCTTCCGTCCCACCTGGTGGGACACCCACGTGCATGAGCTAGGGAGACTTCTCAGCGCACCTAAGCTGGTCATGGGCACCTTCCCCATGGCTCCCAGCCACTGTCCGCTCCATCTCCCCTCCCTCCGTGGCTCCCGGCCACTGTTCCCTCCATCTCTCCCCGTGGCTCCCAGACCGGGCACAGTGTCCATGAGTCCTGCCGCCTCCACCTTCCCCACCTTCCCCTTGCTGTTGTCTCTCTCCCCTTCCCTCCCCTGAATCACAGACCCCACAATCTCAGAGCAGAGCAGGACCTCTGTTGCATCAAGTCTGACCCAGAGTGCACTGGCTACTGAAGCGCTTTATCAATAGCACCTCATTTAGCCCCATTTTACAGATGGGAAAGTTGAGGCCGACACAAGTTAAGTCACTTGGCTAGGGTGTTGCAGCTAGGAGCTCTTCCTGAGTCCAAGGCCAGGGCTCTGCACTGTGGCTGCCTCCAGATCCAGGACAGAGAGGGGGTGAGGAGGAGGGAGAGGAGCCCCCAGACCTAATCCACCCTCCTTCCCTACCCCACTCTCCCTGCCAGAGGCACCCAGGCCAAAGCTGCTTCATCTGCGGGTGCTCCCCTGCCACCAGGTGCCAGGTCTCCCCCCTGGCACACCCTCCTCACCTGGCACAGAACAGCCCGGGGTCAGGCAGCTGGATAAGGCTTCCAGCTGGCCCCTGGCCCACTGCCCCAGGGGGCATTTCCTCAAGTACAAGTCTGCCCAGGCCCTTCCTTATTCCTTCTAGGATGGAGCAGCTCCTGCCTCTGCGCTTATGCCAGCCTGCCAGCCTGTCCCAGGGCACGCTCCCTTTCCGGGGACGCTGTTTGTCCCTCCTCAGAGAGACATCAGGGAGGGGAGGCCAGCGGGACTTCCCATCTCTCACCTTCCTCCTGAAGCCCCCAGCTCCGGGCCGTACCCCCCCCCAAGTCCTCACCAGCCCCGCGCCACTCTCAGCTGGTCTTGCTCCTGGGACCCACCCAGCCCTGGGGCAATGGGCAGACTTACTCCCGGATGGAGAAGCTGAGTTCCTCTGCCCAGGACCCCTGGGTCTCTCCCAGCAGCCCTTTCCAGCCCCGGATGAGGACACAAAGTGGGAAAAAGAGGGAAATATCACATCAAATCTGGGGCCTGGGGGACATCCGGGGCCGCAGGGAGGTGGGGGCCAGGAGGGAGCTCAGGGATGGACGGATCCAAGGGCAAGGATGGGGGGTGGTGCTCCCTGACCCAGGGCTCAGTGTCTGCAGGAGCGCTGGCCCCCCACCATCCACTCCCCCGTAGCCTGGGCGCCCTGGACCAAGAAGAGTGTGAGGAAGGACAGGAAAAGGCAGAGCGGTCCCCCCACCCTCACTGACACTCTGGGGCATCGTGGTACCGGAATCACTGTTACCCAGGAACGGGGGCAGGAAAGCTCAGGGACAGTGCTGAGGGTCAGGATGAGCTCCTCCCAGCCCCCCAGCCCCACACGTAGCCCCAGTGCTCCCCCCGCTGGGCGGGGAGCCCCCCCCCCATGAATGATGTTGCAGTGACAGCCAGCTGGACTCCTGGGAGACTTCCTGCCCCCTGATGCAGACCCCCTCTTGTACAGGGCAGGATGGGGCCCCCTCAGGCAGCTGGCTGAGCCCCTACCTCCAGACCCCCCGAGACAGTTCAGGGGCTGCCCCAAGGCCAGCTCTGTAAATAACGGGGGAATCCCCCCCCAAAGAGCAGAAGAGACAGGTGTCTGGTGGGTAAGACCGGAAGAGGAGGAGGCTTCCAAGAGCTAAGCACGGCCTGTCCCTGGGCGCAGACCTCCCTGTCCCCCAGCCTCCCATCCCTGGCACCCAGCTCCAGCTTCCACTCTGGCAGGGAATGGCCCAGAGGGCCCCTGGCCCCCCCCCCCGAGATGCCCCCTTGGGCCGCCTGTCTCCAGCCTTGCTGCAGCCCAGCCACTCAGCTGGAGCCCCTGGAGATGGGTGACAGAGTGGGGGGAGGGGCAGGTCCCCAGAGCCCATCGGGGAGCAGCTCACAGAGATACGGCCCACCCCCGCCCTTTGCAGGAGGAAAAAAACAGGTCTGAGGAAGACATCTGCCAGAGATCACAGAGGTGGGGCCAAGGAGAGACCCCCAGTTCAAGCCCCCCTCACTTTCCATTATACTCCTTCCGCACCCCCCGAACCTCCCAAGTGATACCTAGACCCGAGCTCTCCCAAGCAGGAGTCACTTGTTACTAGATCTGTGTGTGTGTGTGTGTGTCTTTTTCTGTCTGTCTCGGCCCCTTTCCTCTTCCCTTTCTTCCCCTTCTCTCTCTGTCTGTCTCTCCTCTCTCTCTCCCTCTCTCTCTCTGCCTCTGTCTGTCTCTCCCCACTTCCTCTTCCCTTTCTCCCTCCTCTCTCTCCTTCTCTCCTCCCTCCCTCCCTCTGTCTCTTCCCTCTCTCCCTTTTCTGTCTGTGTCTATCTCTCCCTTTCCCTCTCTCTGCCTCTGTCTCTTCCTTCTTCCCTTTCTTCCCCTTCTCTCTGTCTCTCCTCCCTCCCTCCCTCCCTGTCTCTTCCCTCTCTCCCTTTGGTCTGTGTCTCTTTCCCTCTTTTTCTCTCTGTCTCTGTCTCTCTCTCACACACACACACAGAACCACGCTGCGAGCTTTCCCCCCGATGCTAGAACCTGGGAGTCACCTCCCCACAAATACCCACCCCTAGAATCAAGCCCACAAACCCCGGCAACTCCCCGAAGCTCAGAAGAGCAGACTTCACAAACAAGAAGCTGCCTTGTGTACCCCCAAACCTAGGACACTAAAAATCGTCCTGGACCTGGACTCTGGGGGGCACGCCCCGGCCCCCAACAAAACCCCCGCCCCCAAAGGGGAACTCAGATCTAGAACTCGGGGGCTGCTTCAGTGCCCCTAGACTAGAACCCAGGAGCCTCTCTCCCACTCCACAAACCTAGACCTCGATTTCTCCAGGGGGCGGGGCCTCCGGAAGAGCGGCCCCGCCCCCTCCGAGCACAAGCCAATCATCGCCTTCTGACCCTTTCCGGACGGGAGGAGCCGGGGAAGCTGGGTGCCGCCCCCCTCGCCTGCCTGCTCGCCCTGAGCGGTCAAGTCTCCCACAGTCCATCCCAAACTCGAGTGGGCGGTCACCAGCCTGGCCGCTGGCCTCCCGACCCCGAGCCGAGGCTTCTCGCCAGGTGAGCGGACCTTCCCTTCTAGCCTGGGGGGATGTTTAAGCCCCCCCTGTTGCGGGCCCGCACCCCGGGGATCCCGCGCACCTGCACCCCCATGCCCGCGCGGGGTGGAACCCCCATGCTACACGCTTCAGGCCGAAGCCCAGCTTTCTCCTTCCCACGTCGGCCTTTTGGCCAGGATTTGGGGCCCCCCCTGCGATCGCCCGCTCAACACACGCCCCCGAACACCTCGCCACCTTCGGAAATGGATCTCTAAGCTCTTTAGAACCCCCTTCCCCTTCTTCCTTGCCCCAAGCGCCCCTCCCATCACTCTCCAGAATCTCAACTAGAGCTCTCCAAATATTAAGAGGGAAACCTCTCCAAGCCCGTTATTCGTTACCGGGCGACTCCCGGCTCCCTCCATTGCTGTCCCCGCGCCCCTCCGACACGAGGTCCTTGCTCATGAGTCCCCCCGACTCCTCCTCCCCTTCCCAACCCGCGCGCCACCAAGAGCTCTGGTGTTCCCCTTCTTGAGCGGCCTCCCTTCCCCCCACTTCCTCAGGCGTCCGCTGTGACCTGGGAGGAAGTCACTGTACTTCCTGGGGGGGGGAGGTGTTAAGGGAGTTTACGGGTGCTGTGTCCCCAAGGGGCAGACTCGGGGAAAGACCTAAATAGAGAGAAACAGGAGGATCAGCCCATAAACTGAGACATGGAGGCACAGAGTCACTGAGACACATGGTCGTGTCCAGGGAGAGACAAGACAAACATAGAAGCACCGAGAAAGATAGGGGTGCAGGGAGAAGTAACCCAGGGACTCTGGGATAGGGAGGGTCCTGAGGCAGGGACAGACCCCCCCCCACTGTAACCTCCCTTTACTCCTCAGACCCCTGAAATACTTGATTCAGTTCTCTCCAAGGTCCCCTCTAGCTGGGCATTCTAGATTTCTCTCAGCCCTTGAGGGAAAGAAAGATACACAGGGGACAAGCCAAGTGGCATTGAGCCTCTCATCCATGAGGTCATCTGGTCTCTATGAGGTAGAGCTTGCTCTGATTTGGGCTAGGCTAAGGAGGAGACCTGGATGAAGGCAGAGTCCCAAGCAGGGGCTGCTCTGCACCCCCAGTCCATCCCTCTCTGTCCTCCACATCCCTAGAGCCATGAAGGCACAGGACAGGTCCCCCCAGGCCTCAGGGACAGCAGTGACCAGAGAACAGGAAGAAGCAGGAGACCCTCATAGCTCTACAGAGGCCAGTGGTCTACAGAGAGCTGAGGAAATCAGGACCCCAGAGGAGCCTCAAGGGCTCAGAGGCCCAGAGGAAATTGAGATCAAGGGCCCAGAGAAGACTGAGGGACTGAGAGGGTCAGAGAAAGCTGAGATCAGGGGCCCAGAGGAGTTTGCAGAAACCAGGGAGCTAGGGGAGACCCAGACCCTAAAAGAGGCTGAGCTCGGGGGGCCAGAGAGTTCTAAAAAGAACAGGTACCCGAGGGAGAGAAAGAGAAAAAGTTCTGTGAGATTTGAGGATGTCAGAGAACCTGAAGAGCCTGAGAAGATCAGGACCACAGACAGTTCTGAGATCAGGGACCCCAAGGAAAGTTGGGACTCAGAGAAAACCAAGGAGACCAGGGACTTAGAGGAGGTGTGTGTGTCTGTGTGTACCTGGGTCTGTGTCTGCATATGTGTCTGTATCTGTGTTTGTCTGTGTCTGTATCTGTGTCTGTCTGTATCTCTACCTGTGTGTCTGTGTCTGTATCTATGTCTGTAACTATGTCCATGTCTTTCATGTGTCTGTATCTGTGCCTGTACATATGTCTGTGTCCATCTGTATGTCTGTGTTTGTATTTCTGTGTGTGTGCCTGTATCTTTGTGTGTCTATATCTGTGTCTGTCTGTATCTGTGTGTCTGTCTTTATATGTCTGTATCCGTGTCTGTGTTTGTGTCTGTTGCTATATCTGTGTCTGTGTCTGAGTTTGGGTCTGTTGCTGAATCTGTGTTTTGTTCTATATCTGGGTCTGGGTCTGAGCTGGGAAGCTGGGAGGAGGTAGGGGCTGTAGGTGCTTCCTCTTTGGGAATCTCCCTCCCATGGCCTCCCTTCTCTCTCTTTCAGCCTCTCTCCCTTCCACATTCAGCACCTGCTATTTTATGAGGCACCGAGCTCTTTTCGGTTCATGTTTCCCTCATTAGATTGTAAGCTCTTTGAGAGCAAGATTCCCAAGTCTCCTTGCAGCAAAAGGGCCAAAC